>JACVVK020000118.1:335000-405000 GCA_018292915.2 Batillaria attramentaria | reverse complement strand
ACAGACAGACAGACAGACAGACAGACAAGGTCTTATTGTTTAAAGGGGCTAACAGTACCATGTTTATGATCACAGAGCTGTTTTCGTGGTATCTGGTCTCACATCACTTAGACAGCTGCACAGTCACTGACAGCATCTGTAATGGTGGCACTGAGCCACAGTAACCCTCCACCACTCACAATCCACATAATCACGGTAAAGTTTTGGTAAAAGACTTTCCAGTACACACACACACACACACACACACACACACACACACACACACACACACACACACAGAACTGCACACACACAGAACTGCACACACACAGAACTGCACACACACACACACACACACACACACACACACACAGAGAACTGCACACACACACACACACACACACACACACAACACACACACACACACACACACACAGAACTGCACACACACACACACACACACACACACACACACACAGAACTGCACACACACACACACACACACACACACACACACACACACACACACACACACACACACACACACACACACACAGAGAACTGCACCGAAAAATGTAATCTTGTGCACTGCAAGAAGTGGCATGCTAACCAAGGTATTACAGCGTATGAAAAGACGCCTTTATTTCTTCGCACGCATGAAACAGTGTCGACACCTTTCACGTCACTGTAAAATCAATACCGCGCACGTATAGCTGTGAAGGGACGCAACATCGCTAGATACTTGGAGACACCGCCAGCTGGAAACACACGTTTACTTCCCTTCTCGGACACTAGCAACTCCTTTCACGTGAAGCTTTGGACTTTCAATTCTCGGGTCGTGAGTTCGAATCCCGGCTGGGGCCTCTTTGCCCCGTCTTTGATATCACCCGTACGTGGTGGTAAAGGACGTTAAACTCTCAAACACCCACCAACCCACCCTGTCACGTGAATATCTGTATTTCACAATTTAAGTGCACTAAAGCAGAAAAGTGTTGTTGTTTTTTTTAAATGAGGTGCAAAGATATTGAATTCAGCGCCATGAGACACGTGTGAGATTCACTTTATCCAGTCTAGAATTTAGCCCGAAGAGCGAAGGAGGGGAGCGTGACACCTTTTAACGTGCGCACAGTAGTGCGGAATATGCACTTCACCCTCTGATCTGGGTCGGAGAGCGTAATTTTTTTGGGACACCCGGACAGACAGTGACAGGAACAGCGTGTTTATCTCCCAGGAGAACCCCAGCTTTAAATTAATAATGATAATTAAAAATAAAAAATAAAACCGACAGACAGGAAGACGGACAAACAAACAAACAAACAACGGCATCAATTCACTGTGCCCGTAACTTGGTCCAAATAATTATTTGTGCTGGCCTTTTTCTCGTTGCCCCGTCTTTGATATCACCCATACGTGGTGAAAAAAGGACGTTAACCTCCCAGACACCCACCCACAGACCCTGTGCCCGTAAACAGTGGATCTTGAAGCTTCAAGAGAGGCAACCCACTGTCCAAAACACAACCCTCAGAGCATTTACGTCCCTTGCACGCGGCCGCGGATCAGCACACAGTATGTTGCGAACTGAATCAAAATCGATACTCGTTGTAGTTTGTGCTTGCGGTCGTCGAATACCGCATTACTGTCCTGTCGTGAAACCCTGGTGGCGCCTGATTAAAGGCAAAAAGGTATCGGTTACACGGGTTGACGACTTTTCTCTGCCATCCAAAGCCGCTCTGAAGGGCACTGAGGCTGGTGACTGGTGAGAACTTAGTCATGGTGCGCCTCTCCTGTAATCCGGGATGTGACTTCCCCGATCACTCATGGGTTAGCCATAACTAGCGAGAACTGAACTACATCAGTACTGTATCATTTAACAGCACAAGCATTGAGAATGATTTAAAGGGGCTTATGCTATTACTGTATCATGATTTCAGTTTAAGCTCACAGATCGTTTTGAGCTGTTTTCGTGGTATCTATCATCACACAGTCTAGACACCTGGGACAGTGTCAGCGTCTGTAATGCTGGCACTGACTGAGCCAGCAGAAGTGTACTCGACGACGCGGCGACTGACCATACTGAGCGCTCGACCGCTCGCAAAGTGTAAACAACATCAGTTGTATCGCATTTGGAAACTGTACTAATCATCAAGATAGAGTATTTCAGGCGAACTCAAGAGCGAAACTGTTCCGAAGCATGACGTCAAGTGATTTAACATGTTTGCCTATCACAGACTTAGGCATTTTTGCAGTGCAGACACGGTCTGCTTTCGGCAGACCTGTACATCAGCTGACCCTTTCGATTTGAGCATCCACCAATCAGAAGACTCGTTATTTGATTCACAGAGCAATAAGCATTTGCTATGGTGGAAGGGAAGTAATTCAGTTTTTTGCTTCTCCTGAAAAAGTTGGGCAAAAATGAGATGGGCAAATATGTTAAATCACTGACGATGAGTTGGCTTAGCAAATATGGAACTGGCCCGTTTAAACATAAGTGTAACGTGCAGTTCTCCTGATAATGTGTACATGCCATAATTATTATGTTCTTTTATTTGCCGTACAGTGCATTTCTATTCATATGGCTGTATGATCAAAAGTACAGATCGCGGAAAGAATCCTATCAATTTCTTTGGCCCCGTTTACATTAGCTTAAAATACCGCCCTGAGAGCGCTCTGCGAGCGCCCAGTCGCGTTTTCACTTGGACAAACCGCTCCGAAAGCGCACCGCTCTCAGACTGCCTACAATGGGTATTGTCTGAGTTCGCTCTAGCTTAGGGCGCTTTCGTCACATCACGTGGGGCCCTGTGTCACCGTAGCAACAGGCCATTTTTGCAAATGGCGAAAGATCGATTTTTTTTTGTTTTCTGCCAGGCATACAAAAACACGTGCTTTCGGGCCCTGCCATCTTGACTAATTATGTAACATGCCTCGAGAGACACGTGACATAATCAGCTCCCCTTCCACGATTGTGTAATGTAAAACGCCGTTGAGCGCTCTCAGTACGGTGCGCTTTTAGGGGCGCCCTCAGAGCGCTCTGTAATGTAAACGGGGCCTTTGACATGAGTGGGAGAGAAAACAATGTTTATGCATAATTATTATCAGCAATGGCGGAATCAGCACTGCGTCTCTCAGTGACGCTACCAAAACTGAACATGTGGTTCCAAAGTCGTTTTGGTCGAATGGTACATATACAGTGTTGGACTTTCAATGCTCCGAGTTCGAATCTCGGTTGGGGCCAAATATTTGTACTGGCCTTTTTCTCGTTTCCCCGTCTTTGATATCACCCAGACGTGGTGGAAAAGGACGTAAAACTCTCAAACACCCACCCTCCCTCTTATCCATGAGAAAAGAAAAAAAAATGGCCGTGTCACAGACAGTCCCTGAGTAGCGGAGACGAGACTACCTTCGTCCACACTGGTCGGACGCTATAAGCAAGAAGCTGTGCTAATGATTACTGCAAGCACAAGCATCAAAAACGTATAACTAGATCATAGTCTGATACTCCGGTAACGACTTTATAGCGTGACATAAGCGATTGTGAGAAAGATCTACCCCCCCCCCCCCCCTCCCATCTCTCTCTCTCTCTCTCTCGGGAGCCGGGATAGCCGAAAAGTAGATCGAGCGCTGGACTCCCAATGCTCGGGTCGTGAGTTCGAATCCCGGTTGGGAACACATATTTGTGCTGACCTTTTTCTCGTTGCCCCGTCTTTGATATCACCCATACATGCTGGAAAAGGACGTTAAACTCCCAAACACCCACCTCTCTCTCTCTCTCTCTCTCTCTCTCTCTCTCTCTGCGTGTGTTAAAACCCGAAGCAGATAACAATACTGCCATTTGATAAAAGGACCTAAGCTCTAGCGATCTGATAATAACTAACGCCCTTTTCCCATTTACCGCTAGAGCATCAGGATTATGACAGACTAGCGTGACAGTTGTGGGGTCTCGCCAGACTTGTTTTCGGTACCAGGACTTTTCACCGGGTCCCCAAAGTGAACAGCTCAGAGTGGAATATAACCGCTTTTCTTAAGTACGCAGAGACTGTTATTGCAGCTGAAATGGTCATGGTCGTATAGATTTTGGGTCTAGAGAACTAAGAATTTCCCAATCTCTAATTTTTAACGTACACAATTACTACCATGAACAGACCATTCAAAAGCACGCACCTGACAGGAGTTTTTAAAAAAGCTGCCAGTGAAGCTGGGACTTTTTGCACAGAAGTCGAGCACAAGTGACGCGATTTGTGTGAACTGGCTCTCTGGCCTAAAGAGAAAGTAGACGTGCATTACTGCAGTGAGGCCTGAGCGGAAAGGAGACATTCAATGTTTCTTTAAAAAAAAAAAAAACAAAAAAAAAAAACCTCCTGTCAGGTGCGTGCCTTTGAATGGTCTGTTCAATAGTGTTCATGGTAGTAATTGTTTCTAGACTGAAGCAGTTTTGGGGGTGACTATGATGCCTGAGGCTAAAAGGGAATATAGAGGCATTTTGAGGCCCTGTCTATTTTGTGTCCTTCGGCCTGTTCACATTATCACTGGCACTGTGTGGGCTGCTCAAACTAGCTAGCGAGAGCCCCTCTTAACCACTAGGACAAATCCTAGCTAGCGAGAGCCCCTCTTAACCACTAGGCCAAAAACTAGCTAGCGAGAGCCCCTCTTAACCACTAGGCCAAATCCTAGCTAGCGAGGGCCCCTCTTAACCACTAGGCCAAATCCTAGCTAGCGAGGGCCCCTCTTAACCACTTGGCCAAATCCTAGCTAGCGAGAGCCCCTCTTAACCACTAGGCCAAATCCTAGCTAGCGAGAGCCCCTCTTAAACCACTAGGCCAAATCCTAGCTAGCGAGAGCCCCTCAACCACTAGGCCAAATCCTAGCTAGCGAGAGCCCCTCTTAACCACTAGGCCAAATCCTAGCTAGCGAGAGCCCCTCTTAACCACTAGGACAAATCCCGTGTCAAGAATTACGTTCTGTTCATTCCGAGTAACCGTGTTGTCAGGGAAAACAAACAACACTCAGAACTCAATGGGCGCATCAAACGTGACTTCCGCAGTTGCGTGATGGAACAGGCTTTGCCCATTTCCGGTCTAGAAAACCGGGCCCCCGATCTCTTGCTACAAACGTCAAATGACTGTCCACTAGATTTAGATCCAATGTGAGACGCAATTCGCGGTGACTGTGTGTTTCGTGCCCGTGGGCAACATTTATTTTTATTCACCGACTTTTTACAGGGTATTCATGTTTTGTCCGGTGCTAAAGGCAGAATGTGTTTATGTGGTCCAGTTTGGGGACAGAGTCATAATTTTATGATACAGGGACAGACATTTGTGAATATCAATCGGTCACAAATTTAACCCTAAAAGGTAACAATAATAAACTGAGCCAAACACTACACATATCTTATTTCCATAAGAAAAAAATTCAAAACTTGTGGAAACCATGTTATGATTATGTGACTAAATTAAGAACGAAACGGTTCGTTGAGAGAGAGCCTGAGAGAGAGAGAGAGAGAGAGAGGCTGGTTGAGGAATTAACGTTTTCTCTAGAGGGGTTGATATAAAAGACGTACTACGAGAAAAAGTGCTACGAGAAAATCCAGCTAAAATATTTGTTGGCTTCTAGCACGGATGAAGCAGGGATTTGCACCAACCCAATAATGGAATCTCTCTCTCTCTCTCATGTTTTGGGTATACATATACATGCGTAATGTAAGGGCAAGTTTGATACGTGGTCAGCAAACCAACAAATATTTACTGTTGTCAAATAAAGGTTTACTTTGTTTCGCCCCCCCCCCCCCCGTCTCTCTCTCTCTCTCTCTCTCTCTCTCTCTCTCTCTACCATTAATGACTGTGCTAGATGTTGGTAAGTCAATATCGAACATGGCAAACAAGAAATCGTGTGGTTTGGATGGCATCAGTAGCAAAATACTAAAAACGTCCCTGCCATATATAATTGAGTCATTGACATTTATCTATAATCTCTCTATTCAAAATAATGTATTTCCAGCGGCCCTTAAAAACGCTAAAGTTGTCCCGATACCAAAAAACAAAAATCTAAGCGATGTAAATGAATATCGTCCAATATCTATACTATCAGTTCTCTCAAAACCCCTAGAAAGACACATTCACACACATCTGCTCACATTCCTCGAAGAAAATAAACTTCTGTGTGCATTTCAGTCAGGTTTCCGTCCAGGCCATTCGTGCCAGACTGCTCTCACTCACATCATAGATAAGTGGCTTAGTGGTATAAATGAGTCAAAGCTATCTGGAGCAATATTTCTTGACCTCAAGAAAGCTTTTGATTTGGTGAATCACAGCATTCTGTTGAAAAAACTGCGGTTATACAACATTGGGTCCGGCGCATTATCATTCTTCTCATCCTTCCTCTTACACAGGAAACAGCGAGTCTTTTTAAATGGCACATTCTCATCCGAAGGGATTGTTAAGTATGGAGTACCTCAGGGCTCCATCTTGGGGCCTCTTTTATTTTGTCTTTATATCAATGACCTTCCTTTTTGTTTATCTAGTCCCAACGTGTCCTGCGAGTTATTTGCAGATGACACAACACTACACACATCCGACACAAAAGAGGCAACAATAAACAAAACACTCCAGCAGAGCCTCGATGAAGTATCTGAATGGTGTACCCAAAATCATATGATAATCAGCGTCCCCAAAACAAAGAGCATGCTAATAACTACACGCCAAAAACACCAGCGGAAGCCTCTACCTCTCAAACTATCTCTCGGCTCAGAGCCCATACACCAAGTGTCAACGCACCGCCTTTTGGGCGTTACAGTGGACGACCAATTAAAGTGGGAGCCGCACCTAGAAAAACTTAGTAAAACCCTGTCTAAAAATCTTTTTCTCTTAAGTAAACTTAACCGCATAGTTAGCCACGACAGTTGCAAAGTTTTCTTTCACGCACATATAAAAAGTCATATAGATTACGCCTCCAACCTCTGGGACAAATGTGGTGATATTCACTTGAAAAAGATCAATTCTCTCTATAAACGTGGTATAAAGCTTTTACATCCTGGGCCCTTACCCACAGAAGAAAAACTTAGAGCGCTCGAACTTCTCCCCCTTACCAAGCATCTTGAGTTCAACCGGTGTGTTTTCATGCACAAGATAGTCCACTGTAAGGCTCCTCCATATCTTACCACGTTCTTTCAACCAAGTCAGCGACACAACGCAAGAAATGGCCTGTTCCAATTACCATTACCTAGATTGGACATTTTTAAAACAAGCCTCTCATTCTCTGGGTCACTTTCATGGAACCAGTTGCCAGCATACTTAAAATGTACCCCGAAGCTTCATTCATTTAAAACTCAACTTCTCAGATACTTACGTAAGTCATAGGTCCACGAACAATATCTGAACCATGCTAAATTACTCGTTATCAGATGGCACTATTACATATTACCTTTTTACAAGTTATGTTGTACACTACAATTTCAAACACCATGCTATCTACTTCTTCACCTATTTTCCGATGTGTTTCCTTTGAATTTCTTGCGCTTCTTTGTATCTTTGCATGTTTTTTGTTTTGTTTTTTTTGTTGTTGTTTTGTTTTTTTTTTCTACTTTCTTATTAGATTACTCCCTTTGTGCCTGGTATACTTTTGTTTTGTAATGTTAGCCTTTATTTTTTTAGTGTTCGTAGATTAGCAGGACAGCTTGTAAGATAGGCAGACCATGCCTACAAATCCTGAAATAAACGTTTCAGTCAGTCAGTCAGTCAGTCTCTCTCTCTTTACCGTTGACAAATAAAGTTTCAAGTTTCTCTCTCTCTCTCTCTCAGGTGTCACGTGCATGCATTAAAACAGTCCTTACTGTGTTATAGTTTCCTGTTGACAGTTATCCTCAGGGTGGCGCTGTCCCCTAGAGGGCGTAAATGTCGCCGTTAACAACCGAGGCTTTCCCTGGGCCGCGGCTATCATTTGAAATCTGTCTCGTCTGGCCAGATTTACCTTAAATAGCGACAAGCGGCAAGTTCTTAACTCCTCCTCTCAATCCACTTCCCCCACCCTCGTGATTTCCCCCCCCCCCCCCCCACCTGTCTCTCTCTTGGTTTTGTTCACATTTCATATAGCGGTCCATAGTAGTAAATGGCTTAATACCAATGAAATATGACGAACTTGAATTCCAGTTTGTCTGTCTGTCGCTCAGCCGCCTGAGTCAGGAATTCTCAGCTATCTCAATAAGCCAGGCAATAACGAGAGCATTTTGACAGAGTCAGTGTATTATATATATTATCTACGTGTGTGTGTGTGTCTATGTATTTTACGTGTTGCATGTTTTAGTTAACCATGTGTTTTGGGCTGGTGGCCCGTAACAATAAATGTTCGAGTTCGAGTTCGAGTTCGATCTCTCTCTCTCTCTCTCTCTGTCAAAGAGAGAGAGAGAGAGTGCTGCGGCCTTCACCCCTCCCTACCCACCCTCACCCCTCACTGAGTCCCGCCTCCAATCTTTAGCTGAGCAACGACATTTTGATGAACGGGTGTCTGAGGACAGACCTGATGTACCAACGGCCCTCAAAGGGTGAACTCATGGAATTTGTGCCACCTACTGTGCAGCAGGCCGCGGTAACGAAGACAGATCTATACGGTTTGTTCCCACCGATTTCACCCCAATAAGAGCCAATTACGGGGCTGCGGCGAGGGAGGACTGTTTGAGCGTGGACAGGGCAGTCAGCCGACACTGCAGACAGAAGCAGGAACTGTTTGTGGGTGGTTGCCATGAGGCTGGAAACGTTTTGGGGCGGTCGGTGGTCTAGTTGTCCCCAATGCGAGAGGTCAGGGGTTCGAGTCCCACTCGGGGCAAAGAATTTTTCCTTCTCGTATGTGGCACCGTTCATTCGGGCCGATCGTCGGGGGTTCTCTCCGGGTACTCCGGCTTCCTCCCCCTCTGCTTGGGAAATGTTCAGTCCACCAAATTTGAAAAATAAATGCAATTCTAAATTCCGAAATTTAAATAGCTGAGCTGACCCTTCGCACCACGTGATTGTAATGTGTTTATGTCCGGTGTGTGAGAGAATGTGTGTGATTCACGTGAGCGTGCGTGTTGGGTTCAGTTCGCGGCGCTTTGAGCCGATTCATGAAATTGGGTAAAGCGCCTATATAATACTCATTATTATTATTATTATTATTAGAAAGTTCAAGTTGTCACTGATTGTTTTGCCGCCGTCTATCTCTGCGAATATTATTCACAGACTTCTGCAGCGTAGAAAAACAACAAGAAACCAAAACATCAACAAGAACAAAACCAGACAAACCGTTGATAAGAAAATGCCCATTGACCAACTGAGACCTCTACCCCACTCTCCCCCCCCCCTCTCTCTCTCTCTTTTAATTCGTGAACCGCCGTTGCAAAGGTTGCTTTAGTTGAAATTTGTATAGAGCATGTCATAAGTACGTCTTGTTTATGCTCAAACTGTTTTTCCTCCAATGCAACGAAAATAAATCTGTTTAAACCAAACCAAACCAAACCAAACCAAACCAAACAAGCAACCAAAACATATAACAACATCCCTTCCACCAAAATACACCAAAACAGGGATTCGGACGCAGCAGGGGAGAGAATCTGCAAGCACTATTCTCTCCCCTTTGACTTTTCATTTTCTTAAAAGAGCCCCCCCCCCCCCCCCCCCCCCCCTTTTTTTTTCCCCCTGTTGTCAGTTCTGTTAACTGAATGGGCTCCTGGGCTTATGTTTCAGGTAATTGAACTGATCGGGTTAATCAGCAAACAAACAAGGAGTGGGCGTGACTTTAATGGATTAGAAGCACACAGAAGCTGAATCGCGTGATTTCATTCCATTTCAGAGCACAGGGGGGGGGGGGGGGGGGGGGGATGTGGGTGTGCGGTGTGGATGAGGTAGGTTGTGATGCGGCGAAAATCTGCGATCAATCCACCAGTCAATCATTAAGTCAACCAGTCAATCAGCCAGTCCACACATCCATCCGTCCATCCATTAATAATAATAATAATAATAATAATAGCACTAATAACATTAATAATAATGACAGGATGACGTCGCTTTTCGGATTTGAGTTCTGTGTGTGTGTGTGGGGGGGGGGGGGGGGGGGCGTGTCTTCAAACACACAATACTGTAATTTGACTTTTTACAAGCGATTATAAAGTCCTTAATGATGAAACGGTTTACGATTTACCTAACGATACTAGGGTGGGTGGGTGGGGGTTAGGGGGTTTAACGTCCTTTTCCACCACACACAGGTGATATCAAAGACGGGGCAACGATGAAAAACCCAGCACAAATATCTGACCCCAGCCTGGATACGAACTCACGACCCGAACATTTGAAGTCCAACGCTTTACCATTCGGCCACCCCGGCTCCCCACCTAACGATACTAACCAAAAAGCTCCTGTACAAAAACACCAACCTTTGAATTCCGGCCAGTTCTTAAACCTCCTTAAGAAAGTCTAGACTTTAATTTTCGACTGGTTGTCTGCCCCGCGGTCGGTCTCGACAGAAAAAGGATTAGCAGTCCATGTGATGAAAATGATGAGAACTGGGGGGAAAAAGGGGAGGGGGGAGGGGTAGGTAATCTGGGGGTGGGGGGGGGGAGAGGGAGGGGAGGTAATCTGTAGGAGTCGTGTGGAGATGTCGTGCACTTGATGGATGTGAAGTAAGTGGGTCCAGCGATTCACTTATTTGTCGGCTTTTTCTGTCTGATACAGCGGATGAGACATCCGGCTGCCAGGACAAGAAGGATAACTTGCCCCCCTTCGGGATCTTCTCGTCGCGGTCGTATACGCGCAGTTGTCTTATCCGGACGCACGGCCCGTCGCCCAGCTAAAGCAAAACGGTTTCACTACGAAACAGGCCATTCAAGAATCAGGAGACAAAGTTAACCTTTCTTTGGTGCGACATGTGCATTGTTCAGAACTGAGAAAATGGCACACGGCGTTTATTTATTTATAAATTTATTTATTGATTTCTTTTATAAATTTATTCATTTTTTTGGTCTATAAATTTATTGTTTATAGTGTTTATAAATTAATTTTTTTAAAATTAATTTTGTTTACTTGTTTACTGATTTTTTTTAATTTTCTTTTTACAAATTTATTTATTTGTTTATAAATTTGTTTATTTATAAATTTATTTATTGATTTGTTTATACATTTATTTATTTGTTTGTTTATACATTTATTTATTTGTTTGTTTATAAATGTATTCATTTGCTTGTTTATAAATTTATTTATTTGTTTATAAATTTATACATTTATTTGTGTATTAATTAATTAATTTATTTGTTTATGTGCGCTGGCGAAACAATGGATTCAGTTTTCCATTTGACTTTCTCCATGCTAAGGTCCCCATTTGCTGAGGGGAGCCGGGGTGGCCGAATGGTAGAGCGCTGGACTTCTAATGCTCGGGTCCTGAGTTCGTATCCCGGCTGGGGCCAAATATATGTGCTGGCTTTTTCATCGTTGCTCCGTCTTTGATATCGCTCGTATGTGGTGGAAAAGGACGTAATAGTCGAGGTTAGGGCTTTTAGCCCCGGATTAGAGTCTAACCTCGAACTAAACTAGCTCTAGGGTTAAATTTTCTGTTGTTTTTTGTTTTAAATCAAGAAGCGGGCCCATTCCAGGAAGGTGCCTGAGCCGTTATAGAAGGATTTTTTCTTCCTTTCTTTGCTACCTTTTTTTAAATATAATTTTGCTTTTGGGCTTCTTTTAACCTAGTCTGGGTTAGACCAGTAGCCGTGGGTTAAATTAATCTCGACTTTCACATACGGGCCCAGAAGACCAAATGAAATACAGATACAGACGGAAGAACTGATAAGGTTTCCACATCAACTCTTAAACTACGTACGCCAGAGGGGGGGGGGGGGGGGGAAATCCGCGAAATAAATGTTCGTCTTAGCACGCGTGGGTTCCCTGGGGGCGCTCATTCCATGCAATCCCAAGAGCAGACCCTTCCATTTGTCTAGATTTGTAACCAGGCCTAATTCGTCCCCTATACGAGTGTATTATAATGGTTAAAAGGAAACATCCATCAAGATTCCAAGAGGCTGTTCCGGGAACGGAAGAAGGAGTGGCAGTTTGTGTGCATTCCCCTTAAAGATCTAAGCCCCCAACAAAAAGCTTTCCGAAGTGTGATTTTTTTTTTTAACAGAGTCGACCGTGCAAGCACAGTCAACTCTGTCACAGTTGCAGAGTTTTCAGCGTCCCTGAAACTCCAATAAAAGCCAAGGCCAGCCTGATTTCACAGCTCAGTTTGCGTTTTGACACTGAGCGAGAAAGATCGTGCAGCACTTAACATCCGCTAGACACTGTAGCGATGTCTCTCGCTCACTGACCAAAAGCCAAATAATGTCAGGGCAAACTCGTGCTCTGGTTTGATAAGGGTCCCCGAAGCGCTGAAAACTCTGCAGCTGTGACAGAGTTGCCTGGATTATGCACAGTCGGAGTCGCAGTTTTAAAAAAACGCAATGTTTGCGGCTTTTTGCTGAGATTGCAGACCTTTAAGAGGGGAAAGTGGACAATGCATCTACTTTGCCTGCATTATTTTTTTTTTTAAAGTTTTTAATGCGCGGCGATGCTAGCGGATGTTTTCTGTCAATGTGTCGACGACCCGGCTAAGGTGTGGGTGGTGATATCTCCCGCAGCTGTCACTAGCTGACACCTTGTGAAGTTCGCGCGTCTCGTAAAGTGTTTTGTTGGCTCATTGACAGCGTCTCCCATGCTGTCGCTGAGCCGGCAGAATGGTTAATGTGCAGGTGTCAAACTGGTACGACTGATGATAATAGGCCTGTTTAGTAGGACTTCGTAAGGAGGACTTCGCTGAGCAGCGTAACCCATTCACATGTAAATTGGGCACGTTAGGGGTACCATTAGCTAATCACAGCACGTTATCCGTTCGCGGCCTCTGCCATGTGAGCCTGATTTACACGTAAATGGGTTACACTGCTCAACGAAGTTCTCCTTACGAAGTTCTACTAAGCATGCCTACTAATAACGACCGTGTATTGTATAGGCGTTTTATCCAGTTTCTTGAACTGGCTCAAAGCGCCGCGAACCGAACCCAACACGCACGCTCACGTGAAGCCACACGCATTCTCTCACACACTGGACATGAACCCGTTAGTGAATCACGTGGTGCGAAGGGTCAGCCCAGCTATTTAAGTTTCGGAATTTAGAGTTGCATTTATTTTCATATTTTCAAAGCAGAGGGTGGAGGAAGCCGGAGTACCCGGAGAAAACCCCCGATCGGTCCGAATGAAGGAAAACGTCTTTGCCCCGAGTCACTATGAGACAAAAACGAAAGAGCTAGAATTATCGAAAGATAATCCGCTTGAAACCCATGCACTGATGCTACCATCATATTATGTCTGACGCTAGCTGACTGGAGCCCCCGCGGTGACACTGACCAAGCCGCCTTCTTTTGACAATTCCTTTTACAACACAAACCGCACGAAAAACACACACACAACTGTAAACAAGGAAAACAGAAAATCGTCTCTAAGGGCGATCACGCCAGGAAAACGTGGTAACGGCTAAGAAAGGTGGAACAGAATGAAGATTTTGCAAACTACTGACTGTTATGACTATAGTTGTAGCGCGGCAGATGGAACTGGAATCTCGTTACGACTTAAATCGTAGCTCGGGCAGAATGAGTAAAATCAAAACCTCTGGACTGACCGGCCCCCGTAGTGTAGTGGTTAGCACTTCGGACCAGGGACCGGGAGACCCGGGTTCGAGTCCCAGCCCAGGCAAGCGGGATTTTTCCTACCTGGGTCGGTTCCTACCCAGAGCGGATGTGCTATGGGCCCAATGGGGAGGCTGTTGCCACACAGCCGAGATTCACCCACTTCACGGGTGCGACTTTGGGGGTGCTTCCCTTAGTATGACACGTCTTATGATGTGGATGATTACACGGCCGGCACCGCAGGTGCCATACTTCCCGGGCCTGGTTAATGCCGGGATATTTATGACAGGAAGCGTGGAATGCGGTCCTGCCCCGCAGTCCCAAACCACACGGACCTCCGTAGCATCATCTTACTATCATCCTCATCTCCATCATCATGCGTAATAAAAAATGCCCCAGCTTCCGAGCCCTCCGTGCATTCCACCCATTCCCGCGGAGGAACGCCACTGGAACTGGCAAAGAGTTGGGGCAGCAAAAAACCCTGAACTTGCGGCTAAAATCAGGGCAGGGGAGGAAAGTAGCGCGCACGCGTGTGTGTGGAGGGGGAGGGGAGGGGGGAGACTTGGGGGCGGGTGGACGGGAGGCAAAGGGGACAGGGGGCAGTGATGTCAGCCCTCGCATGCCTCGGACGTAATATAAACATATAAATAAATAATGACTACCACCGGGCAGATTGTCTCAGTGGCGATGATAACAACTTTTCCAGGAGAATACCTCAGACAGAAACAACTTTCATTTCGTTTACTGCGTCCTCAATTTGCGAGGCAAAATGTTTTTGCGTGCGTCGTCCCCCACCCCCCTCCCCCCTCCCGTTCGCAAGTCCAGGGTCACAGCAGCAGTGCCCAGTGTAACTATGTATGTGTCATTGTCGACCGCTCTGTGCCCGCAGCGTGGGATGATTAGAGAGAGATTTGAGAAAATCACTCCCTAGTGCCCTGAAGGCAACAGGCAGATTGAATTAGTTTGTGTCTCGCTACAGAGACCTCACCAGTACAGGCTGGACAAAAGCTGTGAGGAAAACAGCGGGCAAATTACCAGTAAAACTTAGCGTCTGTTGGTGGTTTGTGTGTGTGTGTGTGTGTGTGTGTGTGTGTGTGTGTGTGTGTGTGTGTGTGTGTGTGTCCCAAAACATGAGAGAGAGAGAGAGAGAGAGACAGAGACAGAGACAGAGAGACAGAGACAGACAGACAGACAAAGGGGGTGGAGGAAGGGAGGGGCGAAACGAATTAAACCTTTATTTGACAACAGTAAATATTTGTTGGATTTTATGACCAAGTTTTCAAACTTGCCGTTCTACTACGCAAGTATATGTATACAAGATATTCTCAGTCAAAATGTGTGTGTGTGTGTGTGCGTGCGTGCGTGCGTGCGTGCGTGTGTGTGTGTGTGTGTGTGTGTGTGTGTGTGTGTGTGTGTGTGTGTGTGTGTGAAGTAATGAACAGCTGTTATGCCATCTTTCCTCACTTGACTGTAAATTTAGTGTCGTAGATGTATGACAGGTTTGAGTGCTTACGCAAAGCTGATGTCTCGAAAACCTGTACAAAGGTAATGTATTTCAATACACGCACTGCCGGGTGGCATGCCCAGACCCAGAGAGAGAGAGAGAGAGAGAGAGAGAGAGAGAGAGGTTTCTCTCTCTTTGTTTTTTTGGTTTTTTTTAATGGAAAGAGTCAAACCATTCTTTCTACAATTTGTCCTTGCAAACCTAGTGAGTGAGTTGCCGCAAATCCCGGTCTTTAGTGTCTATGGAAAGGCCTTCTGGGCAAACAACAAAAGAATTTGAAGGCAATCTTTGCACGCACAAAAAATAAAATAACAACAACAGCCAACACGGGACCAGCCTGCAATCAGTCTCTGAAATACAAGTACATCTTGGATCGGAAAAGCCTTGAGGTGGTATGTAAACATTTCTTGGCTAGTATCTGAAGAAGATATAACAAAAGCATTCCAAACGTAGAATCCATCTGCGTGAACTAAAATCATTCTGGTTTAAACTTTGGCACTCGAGTCAAACGTGGCACTCTGTCATAGCCAGTTCATACCCTTTGTTTTAACCTGAAGCAAAGAAACAGACACTGTGTACTCTCCCTCACCGCCTCCCCCCCCCCCCCCCCCCCCTCCAAAAAAAAAAGTAATGTAGTAGAGGAAGCAACAGCAGCAGTAGCAGTTCTGTTAAAATTACCGACGAAATGTTTAGTCATAAGAACTAGTGAAGACGACGAAAAAAAAAAAAATCAAACCCAAAAACAACAACAACAATAACAAAAAACCACTCTAACAAACAACAACAACAACAGCAACAAACCAACAGAAGAAGGACAACAAGAAGGAGAACGAGAGGCAAAGAAACAAAGATGCATCTTTCCCAGCATGCCCAGAACGTCTGTACTATCGTGATATAACAAAGTATGTCCTCCTACGCCCGAGCAAGTGAAAATAACAGGAAATAAGATGACCGTCGGCAGGTCCCTTCACCTCACCCGCATTACAGCGGTATTGATCGAAACGCAAAGACCGTTTGAAAAGTGTTTTGTTTCGTTTGTTGTCTGTCTTAAATTACGGCAAATTTCAATTCCAACGATAGAAGTCGAAGTGAAAACAATGGGTTCTGTATCAGTTTCTTTGCAATCGGCTTTTTGGCCGTTAATTATTTCAACGAAAACGTGCACAGTACAGACTGATTTTGAGAATCAAGTTTTGCGTAAGAGATGAGATAAGATAACCAGAACTACCACTCCCCTGTAAAATCAAACAAAAATAAATAAAACATAAATAGACAGCAGCAGCAGCAGCAACAACAACAACAACAACAACAACAACAACAACAACAACAACAACAACAACAACAACTAAAATAACACAAAGACACAACAAAAACTAACAAGACAAAAAACAAACACCACCAACCCTTCAAAAACAAAACAAAAAACAAAACAAAAAACCACAACTAAATCAAAAACAAAACAAAAACAAACAAACAAACGGAACATTCACACTGAATCACTTATTTCTTTTGTTGAAGCATCAATTAAAAAAACAAAGAACAAAAAGCAACATCAAGAACAACGACAAAACAAAACAACAACAACAACCCGCCCCCCGCCCTTTCTCCTCAGAAAACAACAACAAAAAACAACAACAACAACAAAAAGTAAAACCAAAACCAAAAGCAACAAATCGACATCAGCACTAACAAAAACAACAACAACAACAACCGAACATTCACACAGACTCATTGTTTATTTATTTAGTTATTTTTTGTAGCATGAAAACCACTTAAACAGACAAACAACAACAACAACAACAACGTCGACAACAACCACCCCCAAACACACACACACACACACACACACACACACACACACACACACACACACACACACACACACACACACACTGTGATTGTACAGTCTTGTCGCTAAGTGTGGCATTATCACCCATGACACATCCTGAAAAGATCTGACATGACAATCGTGCGGTCTGGTCAAGGTCTTCAGGCTGCCGTTTTACAGCGAAGCATCATTTTCCGCGGAACATGATTGTCAAAACAAAGCCCGAATAATCCAACTCCAAACTGAGGTGCCCTGTGTGCAGCGCAAACGGTGAGCACGTGATCCTTCGCCGGGCTTAGTGTTGAACTAAAGTAAAAGCTAAACTACACTGACATTCTTCTTCTTCTTATTATTAGTATTATTGTTAATATCATTATTAGTATTAGTTTTATCATTATTATCATCATCATTATTAGTAGTAGTATTATTTTACTACTGCATTGTCCCTTTTTGGAGAAATTATTGTCCGTGTCCACGATCTTGACGTCACACATTATTATGATGCCTGGCATAGACTATTAGTGTCGTCAGACGACCAGTTCACAACGAAGTTAATAACTGTCATTATCTAGACACTGACGCCACAAATTACCATATTTGAAGCAGATCAGATAAAATTCACAATTTCTGCAAAGAATCGTTTAGAAACGATTAGCTGTGCATGTCACCCGTGTGGGGATCATCTGGCAGTCAGCCGAAAACGAGGCTAATTGTGGGGATGGCCAGTTCTGTGGCACCAGGAAATAGGAATGATTGATCAGGATTATGGCCGTCACGCGAAAATTATATGTAATGCACAATCACGCGAGACAGGATTAAAGTCGTCAAAAATAAATTACTTGTGATCACATGTTAGAAACGTTTGAACGACTCAAGGAAAGAGACAATAAACAGAGACTGTTGGAGAAACATTTTTAGGGATAACAATGTTCTCCACTAATTCTTCTTCAACAACAACAACAACACAAAACCTGTGTTCAAGCTCAGTCGTGGATTTTACCATTTTAAGAGAAACCTGATTTTTCTTACTAACTCCTCAACAAAAACAATGCAAAGTTCAAGCTTAGAGTAAATTGTTCCGGATCTGTTGGAAACCAAGACAAGCCTAAACGATCGGTGTTTTTAATTCCTATATAAAAGCTTCAGCGTACAGTTTTTGTAAAGCATTAACACACTCTTAGTGAGTCTTCAGAATTTATATCAGCAGGGGATGTCCTCGGATATTCAGGACTTTGTTAAAAGGAAAAAAAATCGAAAATACACTGTACGGAAAAAAAGCTGTCGAATTAATTTTTTTTTCTTGAATGTCCTAACAGTCTAAATGTCAGGAAAAAATCCCTCAAAATCCAGCGAGGTGTTTCTACATGGTCGTTTGACATTTTGTTTTCTTCGACATTAAGCCGGAGTCTTCTGTTCTGTTTCGTTTCAATTCCCTCGGTGGCGGGAAGCCTGCCACTTTGGCCTGTACTGTTCTCAGCATGGTGTCGACGGCGTCTCAGCTGAGACAGATGATGCTCACGTCAAACATATTTCTGTTCTCGGAAATGTCACTTGAAACAATAGTGCCTGTATTAGTGCTTGTCATGGCAGGAGACAGACGTAACAGCTCCAGGCGCGTGTCTGGCATACAAGAACGTCGTTGAAGACTTCTTGCCGAATGCATACAGTTGACAGGGGTCTGGTGGTTATGAGGTATCCGATTTCGGGCCTTGCGGTGTTTAGTTCGTATCCCTGGTGGTCAGGAATTTCGTTGGATTTTTTCCTTTCCAGATCGAGTCACGGTGCCTCTCTCGCCCTCGTGTACACACGCACTCATTGTACAATGGAGACGAGTCCATCTCCCTCCCCTCCCCCCCCCCCCCACCACCATCCCCTCACCCCCCCTCTCGAAAGGAGCAACCCGAATTTCCGTAATAATAGGAAAACAGAGTTAAAAATAAACTAATGAATAAATGAAATTTGTCTAATAATAAATGAAATAAAGTCTCACTACGTTTGTTAGGCATACAAAAAAACTTGTATCGGTTAATCCGTGCGTCAGAGTCAGTCACTTTGGACACAGTAATTACGGCATCTGAAGCCACTCTCGTGACTCGTGGTTGGCGTATTTGAACACTCACCTTTTCCGTCAGGTCTTTGGCGTCTAACCCATCAGTGTGTGTATCTGTATCGGTGAGAGGTTGTGTAAGAAGGCGGGCGAGGGGGGGGGGGGGGCGTTGTGTGTGTGTGTGTGTGTGTGTGTGTGTGTGTGTGTGTGTGTGTGTTTGTGTGTGTGTGTGTGTGTGTGTGTGTGTGTGAGTGAGTGAGTGAGTGGTGTAAGCGCAACGAGTCCTATCTGAAGAGTCTGTGCTCTACAAATACTATTTATTATGAATAATATTAAGAATTAGGGGGAAGAGGTGGGGGGGGGGGTGTGTTTTGTATTTCCTGCCTGTCTAGCCCAAACTAGAGAAAAACTGAAGCATATGATGAAACGCGGAGAATATACCCTGGCCTTCAAGATCAAGCACGGTAAGTTCCTTGGGGCGCTTCAAATACGTTCCCCCGTCAGCCACGGCCAAACCTTGACTGTGGCACTCAGGTGAATCCAGGTAAATGAATTAATCATCATGCATTGATATCTTCTGTTCAAAGGCCTATGCAATTTTCAGCCGACTCAGCGGTCCTCCGCGGCATCGCCCTCCAGAGACCAAGCATGGACTGAGTTCCTTATCTGTTGTCATTAGCCCATCACAATGTTCTCCCATAGCCGAGATTGGATCTTGGTTATCATCGGAACACGCAGCACCCGCCCTTACCACAATAGCTTAATTTTCTTGTACGAATATAATCATGTCATGAAGTGCCCTGAGAAATACGCCAAGGGTGGAGCGGGGAATCGTGATGCCCCCCCGGGTGGTAACTGCAATTTCTTGTGCATAGTATGGGCCAGATAGTGTGTGTGTGTGTGTGTGTGTGTGTGTGTGTGTGTGTGTGTGTGTGTGTGTGTGTGTGTGTGTGTGTGTGTGTGTGTGTGTTATGCAAACGATAAACTGAGGAATCCCATTGTCATGAGAGAGAAAGGCAAAATTAGCCATCAACTCTAACAAAAAACGACGACGACGACAACACCATTAACAACATTCCTGACTGATCCTTCTTTCCGAATATTTCTACCAGCATTCTTTAGTGTGTGAAAGTCCCATCGGTCACTGTGCGTCTGTAGCAGTACAGTACGTGAACGACACAGCAAATAAACTCAATTCTTACAAAGTAAGTTTGGGGTTTGCATCAGGGCCTCACTAAAAAGACACATACACAAAATTAAAGAATCATAATTAATGCTTGTATGCATGGATTTAAATTTGGCTTTGTGCGAATGTTGCACTTTGATTATGCTCGTTTTCTGCAGCATTAAAACCCGTCAAAGGACTGTTAATCTTGCCTGATTATAGCATGCAGGGCCAAAACCGAAAAAGCGTTTTAAAAAAGTCGGATACTCGTGCGCGGTTCGAGATATACTATTGACATGCAGTGGGTTCGAACGCTGTGGATTCGGCGTTCCAGTGCTCTACAGTCTCTGCACTCTTGGTTCTCCCAAATGACACGACAGGATACGGCACACGGTCATTATGCAGGGCTGCCACTTTCTGAGAGACAAAAAGCCTGAAAATTGACCCTCAAAATCTGAATGGAAGGAAAGCCAAACTCCAGGGAGCCAGTGGAAGGAAGGAAGGACTTTGCCGGAAGAATGTGAAAAGCGGTGGGGGGGCGGCGGCGGTCAGGGTCTGTGCTGATAGACACAGACTCGCGAGGTTTTTGGCCGGAAACCTCTTCACAGCCGGTTCAAAAAGCACGAAATCCTGCCACAGCAGGAAGAGTGGCAGTCCTGAATATCACAATATGAGGCGCAAAATGCACCTTACCCGGGAAGGCCGACGGTCCAGCGATAGACACAGACTCGCGATTTTTTCGCCGGAAAAGCCGGAAACGGCGTTAAAAAGCCGGAAAGCTCTTCACAGCCGGTTCAAAAAGCCGGAAATCCGGCCACAGGAGGAAGAGTGGCAGCCCTGATTATGTACAGAACCACGCCCTAGGGACCTACCAACAGCAGGTACAACACCATAAATAGCACTCGAACATCACAGACAACAATGACCCAGGGACTTACCGGCCTCGAGCTGCTTGCCAGACTGGTTGTACTGGAAACGGTGCCGGTTGTGGACGGTCGGTGGTGGCTCAGGTCCCCCGGGGATGATGTCCTACCCTCCGGCCCCACCTGTCCTCCCACCCCAGCCTCTGGGTCCCCTTCCCTCTGCCTCGGGGAGGTTGTGCCGGTGCCGGTGGTAGCCGCTGGGCGGGGTCTCCTAGTGGACCGTCGGGTTCTTCGGATCGTGGTACCTCTTCTGGCGAACATCTTGGGTTCAGGAAGCGATGGTGAACTGGCCGGAAACTTGTGTGATGAAGCAAGCAGATGGGTGTGTTTGCGTAAAAGTCCAATTTAATGCGACCACGATATTTACATGAAGATTTCTAGCAGAAGGCTGTTGTGTGGTTAAAGTCTATTTACCACATCAAGGACGACCAGTCAGCAGAAACTGGAGTGATGAAGCAAAGAGATTGGTGTTTTTGAGGTTATAGTCTAAGTAACACCTCAAAGACGACAACTGTTGATTAAACAGAAGGATTTCTTCCGGGTTAAAGTTCAAATAACGCCCCGAGGACACACTATAAGCTCACACTGGTGTGTTGGAGTAAGCAGATGGGTGCCTTTGGGGCTAAAGTCCAAAAATCAAAGACGACCGCTAATCACACTTGAGGATTATTTTAATACAGCTGAAGCAGACGGGTATTTCTGAGGTCAGTGTCCCTTCAAAGACGCAATCACAATACGTTCACAATGAGGGGTTTTTCAGTCAAAATACATGTAGTCTCTAGTGGGTGTCTTTATGGTCAAAGTGTTAGCACGAGTTCAACGACGATGACAGTTTGTTCACGAGGTGTCTTCAGAACACTGCACAGGATGTGTCACCGATACACTTATTTGAACTGAGGCACCTGAAACTAACATCTATCGACGTTTTAAAATCAGTCCATAACATGAGAACCTTGGCTTTGATGGGTTTGGCATGGGCATGAAAAGTTGGGTGTTTTCCAGGTCAATGTCAAAATGTCACTTCAGTCAAAGATACCAGGACGCTTCAGACGTCCGCACATGATGTCTGTCTCTAGATTTGTATGACACGGGAACAGGAACAGATGGGTGTCTTCCTGATAAATGTCCAAATTTCACTTCGGTCAACGTTGATTAAACCACGCAATGCTAGAGATGTCTGCAGACAGTGTGTTCGTTCCCCCGCTTCAGTCACTTCAGCTCCTTTTGAAAGCAGGACGTTGGTTTTTCGGTCTGTATGACACACGAACTGAAACAGAAAGTGTTTTCACTGTGAAGGACCGCCAATTGGCGCCAAACACATAGGAAGATGGGGGTGGGTGGGTGTTTGGGAGTTTAACGTCCTTTTCCACCACATAAGGGTGATATCAAAGACGGGGCAACGAGAAAAAAGGCCAGCACAAATATTTGGCCCCAGCCGGCGGGATTCGAACTCACGACCCGAGCATTGAGAGCCCAACGCTCTACCATTCGGCCACCCCGGCTCCCCCATAGGAAGATGGTTCAAAAGTCAACAGACAATGCGTTCATAAACCTGTAGATACGAACCAACTCGCGAACTCCAGTTTGTATTCTTCTTGATACTGCAGACCGTCAACATTAGGGCTTCCCCGACCTTACTTTGCAGGCACGACCGATCGTGTTAGTAAAGAGATACAGTACTGACGTACCACAATTAAGAGACTGTAAACCTACTAAAGTAGTTACAAGATTTAGAAAATTGCTCCCGCAGCCAGCAAAAAACAAAACAAAACAAAAAACAACAACCAAACAAAAAACAAAAACCAAAAAACCCCAAACAAACGAAAACTTCCTTCAGTTCAGGGCCCGTATGTACAAGTCGAGGTTAATTTAACCCACGGCTACGGGCCTAACCAAGACTAGGACCAAAGAAACCCCAAAAGCAAAATTAAATAAAAAGGAAGCGGAGAAAGGAAGAAAACATCCTTCTATAACGGCTCATTCACCATGCTGGAATGGGCCCGCTTCCTGATTTAAAACAAAAAACAACAGAAAATTTAACCCTAGAGCTAGTTTAGTTCGAGGTTAGACTCTAACCCAGGGCTAAAAGCCCTAACCTCGACTTTTACATACGGCCACTGGGCTACACGCCTTAGTTCCACTCTCTGATTCTCACCGTTTGTCTGTAAGTGTTAAATATTGTCTATATATTGTCCCTACACGTGACTCGATCAGTGCAGTTACTGCAATTGTCACCCTCACCGTTTCGTCAGTCCCGCTGTTCTTATCGACTGATAATAACAAATAATACCCTGCCACTGACATTGACCTCAACAGTCTGCCGCTTCAGGTAGAGCTGTCGTCAAATGACCTTTATCACCAGCACTTTAAGCCACGGGCTTCCCGTCGATCAATAGCGAGGGAATCACAGTCTTTTACACGCGTTGACGAGGCTCCGAACCAAGTCCTAATGTCCTCAGATGTCGGTTCGTTTTGATTTTCTTTCCTTTCAGCGGACTAGACAGACTAGATCAGAATCAAGTGAGCTAGGAAGGAAATGTCTGTTCCTAAATTGTTTCTATTAGAGATTTTTTTTTAAACCCCAACCAGTAATGTTTCACGGTCCAGACAGTAAATTTAGAGCCTCGTTCCCGCTGGGAGACGTCTTGGCCAATGTTGTTACAGGTCGTTATCTGTGTTTTTACGAATGATCTATTTGGTTCTTTTTATCTAGACCTATTCTGGAAGAACTGTAAAGTCGGTGCCTACGTAACTTGAAATCTGTGTACTTCAAAGAACCGCTATTTAGATCGTTGTCAATGTCTTTTGTACAGAATCTATTCATTTCGTTTATATTTCAAACCAACTGTGGAAGAACCGCAAACTCAGTGACTGTGAAGTTTGGACTGAGTTCAAAGGACTGCTGCGTAAAGTCATTATCAAAGTCTTTTACGTATTATCTGGTCAATTTATTCGTATTTCAGACGGAGGGTAAATTAACCGCAAAGTCAGTGACTATGAAGCTTGAAATGTTTTGTACTTCAGATCAAGTCCATTAGATATCTGTGACCAGAGTATCTGTGTGGCGTTTTGATCTGTAAAACAAGAATCAGAGACTTCGACAAACCTAAGCTTTGCACTAGTCTTCTATCGTTCCTGAAAAGGGCTTTCTTTCAGCTGTCTTTTTATCGCCATTTCAAGCCTCAGCAGCATGACAACGTCGGAACACGCCTTTCATCATCCTTTCAAGCCTTTGACGAAGAAGCATGCAAACTGATCAACTCACAAGCCGTCGACAAACCTTTACTTTGTTGCGTTCAAGCATTAGAACCCGCCTTCTTTCATCGTTCTATCAAGCCTTTGACAAAAGAATCATGCAGAGAAACACCAACAGATGCCTTCCTCGGAATCGCTTCCGTTGCATGTCCGAGTGAACATGTCTCTCCTGCCTTTTTTATGTCGTGTAAATGTCCCATGGTCCCGCGATCAAACGGCGGACAGTGCCATGATTTTCAGGATAACGCCGGAAGTTGTCACAGCAAAGGCTGCGTCACATGCCTTGAAAGGTTTCACGTTCAGAACACCCCCCGCATGCTGCCCGCGGAGAAAAGCTGAAAATAATGGCTACAGTTAAAACAAAAAGGTCTCCTTTGCTGATGAAAGAAAGCAAGCTCAAAGGTGACCGTGGAACAACTCTTTTCCGATGCCACCCTAAAACAACAACAACAGTAACAACAACTGAACAACAACACTGAAATTTTCGTTTTTGGTTTTTGCCCGAGGTTAATGGATTTTGCACTCGCGTTCCAAACGAGTTTTGAAATCGATCTCATTTAAATCACAATTTGTCTTTTTGCCCCTTTTCTTTGACATTACCGCTCTTTTCCAGGACTTTGTGCCTCAGTGCGTTTGCGTCGAAATAGGACAGAATTAAATCTTGACGTCACTCATTTGAAAGGAAACGCACTTAGGTGAAGTTCTACTGACCACTACGCTGTTTCGCTGCAGGCTTTTAACAACCAAACCGATTTAGAAAATTGTCCGTTTTCTATGTCATTACAGAAAAAAAAAAACCAAAAAACTTGCATGCTATCCAAGAGACATCGTTCTTTCCTGCGTCAAGGCCAGGCCCCGTGGTTTTCCGATATTGCGCTGGTAGAGCTTCCGCCCCCCCCCCCCCCCCCCGCTCACTTTATCCCCGAGCCATTTGCACCTCGTGTAAATTGGAAGCGTGTCTGTTCCCGTAGGTCTATGTTCCTGTAGGTCTACGCTCCAACAGTGACCCTAACCGTGACCCCAGACTCTAAACCTAAGCGTGTAATGACACACAGAAGGAACACAGAGCGCCGGGAACGTAGATCTACGGGAATATACACCTACGGGAACATTAACCGACGGGAACATGACCTACGGGAATAAAGACCCACAGGAACATATAAACCTACGCGAATATATATATACGCCTACGGGAAAATATGAAATAGACCTACGGGGCTGGGGGGGGGGGGGGGGGGGTGGGAGTTGTACGTCCTTCTCCACCGCGTGTGGGTGATATCAAAGACGGGGCAACGAGAAAAAGGTCAGCACAAAATTAATATCTGGCCCCAGCTGGAATTCGAACTCACGACCCGAGCATTGTAAGTCCAACGCTCTATCGTTCGGCTGTCCCGGCTGCCGGAGAGACCTACGGGGAACATAGGGTGGGTGGGTGGGTGTTTGTGGGTTTAACGTCCTTTTCCACCACATACAGGGAACAAACATAGCGGCTGACACTGTGGCCGCTTAATCAGCATAGCGATATTTGCTCCGTTACAACCACTGAGGTAGTAACTCTGACCCTCAGTCTACCCCTAAACCAACCAAGAGGACGAAGTATTCTAAATGAGCGTGGCTACGTTGGTGCTGTTCGTCAGCTGCATCAACAGTGAAGCCATGACTGTAGACACGGAACATGAGTGTCTTGAGCTCTCGATACTCTGGTCTGAGGCTCACTGACGTGGCGCGAGAGGGCGCGGCCGGTCAGAAGGAAGAAGAAGCTTGCTCCTATCAGAGAGGTCTTTCTGTCTTGAGGTCCGTTTCCGGTATACAAATGACCTGACGTCAGCGACTGCCAGCGGGGAACATGTCCGACGCATACAGAAACCACTTTGTACTGGGTGTCTCGTATTTAGTCATGTAGCTCGTGGTAGTGTCCAACGGCAAGTTCGACAAATTTACATCGTACCAGTATTCTCTACTGATAAATAAATTATCAAAGCCAAAGTCTCTCTCTCGCTCTCTCTCTCTCTCTGCCCGCCACACACACACACACACACACACACACACACACACACACACACACACACACACACACACACACTTTCCGATATAGGAATGACCAGACGCCAGCATCTGCCAGCGGGAACCATGTCCGACGCATACAGAAACTTCTTTGGGTCAAATAAAGTTTCATCATCATCATCATCATCATCATCAATCTCTCTCTCTCTCTCTCCCCCCCCCCCCCACACACACACACACTTTCCGATCTAGGAATGACCAGACGCCAGCATCTGGCAGCGGAAACCATGTCCGACGCATACAGAAACTACTTTGGGTCATCATCAACCATCATCATCATCATTTCTCTCTCTCTCTCTCTCTCTCTCTCTCTCTCTCGTCCTTAGGCTCGCGTTGTACAGCAATTCAAAATGGCAGAAAACTACAGACCTGCGGAGTCGGAGTCTGAGTACAGACCTGCGCCTTTACACTCTCCACGTAAAAGAAAGGGGATACTGGCGCCGAAGGAACTATAGGGACGTCGTTAACGCAAAGACGAAGGATATCATTGAAGCTAGAGATCCGTTCCTCAAGATTCCATGATGCATTTTGCAGAGGCACCTTCCCGCTGCCAGAGCAAAAAGCTACAACGGGTTTGTCTTTCACTATGCTCCAGGCGCGCATCTCTTCTCAAGTGCTGCAGTCATACTGCTGAGCTTCGATGCAGAGGCTTTAGACCAGTGGTTAAGGCATCCGCTACGGACCCTGAGGCGTAGGTTCGAATCCTTGGTGGTCAGGAATTTTGTGGGGGTTTTCCTTGCCAAATCGAGTCAAATTCAACTGCAATCTTCCATGCAGAGGATCTGGACCATCGGGAAAGGCATCCGCTACGGAACCCTGAGGCGTAGCTTTGAATCCTTGGTGGGCAGGATTTCTGTGGGGGTTTTCCTTGCCAAATCGAGCCAAATTTAATTGCAATATCGTGAATGCGTGCCAAAAACTGTGGTGCCTGTCTCACCTTCGTGTACACACGCACGCACAAATATCAAGTATGCACTTAAAGATCCAGTTCCATATTGGAGGGGGCCGGGAATCACACACCATGCATGGAGAGAAAGAATGGTTGGCGCTGTACTATGGCGAGGCTCGGAGCGGGGGGAGTAGGGGGGGGGGGTGATTTTCCCAGCAGTAGGAGGGTGGGTGGGTGGAAGGGTGGATGGGTGTTTGAGGGTTTAACGTCCTTTTCCACCACATACCAGCAATAAGAATATTGAAGGAGTAAAACAATAACAATAATGAAAGTCGTCCACATTATAAAGTGGAGAATGTTGGCTGGTAGGAAGAAAAAAAATCCCGCCTGCGAAATGCAGCATAGATACGTATCAATGATACAGCATGTCAATAGAAGATGACGGTCTCCACAGGCAACCGTTCTGACGAACGCAGTGCAGGGCCGAAATATCACTCTTTATAGTTTGTCCCTTGTTCTCGTGCTGGATAGAATGACAATCAGTTCCCACCCACACAAACGCATCACTGAGTCTGTCAGCGTGGATGTGAGCCCTGACGCTGAAATCTATGGTAATTAGCAGAGGCTTAAATTGCAATACAATACGTGTATCATCTGTATGCAATACTGCGATTTCCCGTCTAGCGATCGAGCACGGTATAAAGTCTGCCAACGCAATTTAAGATATAAAGGCGTGTTTAGAGTTTCTGAATATTGCCGGTACAGTCTCACCTGGTCAGACACCTGCGTCTTATGTACGTGTTTTGATCACCACACCATCCCTTGCGATTTTATCTAGCATTACGCAAACAGAATCACGTCATTAGCTTTTTCCTCTTTCGTGATCGGAAATGAACGAAACGAAAGCCGGCGTACACTTCAAAAGAATCTGCCGCGGATAGGTAGAAAGGTGAGGACTGAATGCCCCTTCCCCATGCCTCCCCCCCCCCACCCTTGCCCCTCCTTCCTCCCCGGAAACGCATGCGACAAAGACCTATCACTTTTCTACTGGCTGAATGTCAAAGGAAATGACTACAAAGATGTATCAACGAAGCTGCCTGCCCATTGCTTTATCGCCGTCGTCTATTACGAATCGTAGCTCCAGTCTGAATGAGAAAGCACTAGCAATATCAAAAGAACTCTACCATCAAACGCTAAAGAGCCTAAGCGCTTGATCAAATCCGTAGTAGTTAGACCTTTTTGACACAAAGACGATAAAACATAGACTGTAAACACGCAGTACTCAGTTTTGTTTGGTTTTGTTTTCTGTTAAAGGCCCTAATTTTAAGATCTTTAGGCTCAGAGGTCGTTCTGAGCTATTTCAGTAATACCCAGCATCACACCACTTACACACACACACACACACACACACACACACACACACACACACACACACACACACACACACACAAAATTAATACAGACACAGTACAATTAATACAGACACAGTATGCATGTGCGTACGTACGTAGGTATGTACGTATGTGGATACATGTATGTTCTTATGTAAGCAGGTATGTATGTATGTATGTATGTATGTATGGATGGATGGATGGATGGATGGATGGACGGACGGATGGATGGATGGATGCATGCATGCATGTATGTATGTATGTATGTATGTATGTATGTATGTATGTATGTATGTATGTAGGCCTATGTAAAGAAATTTCCAAAAACAATAACAACAACAACAACAACAACAACAACAATAATAATAATAAAATACATACACAAACAGGCTGACAGATGCCAAAACGCAGTAGCCGGTGAATGTGGCGACTGCACTCCACCTTGTGGCTCACTGAGTTCGTTCTACCAGCCGACAAGGGCAACATGGCGAACGCCGTTTACGGACTGCTGAGTTGTTCTCGTTTGCGCGGCCATCAAACGTCTGTGTGTTGCATTCGGAGCTCTGCTAATCTCTAAGACTGTTTCGAGCGCACCGGCGAAGTCACAAAAAACCAGCTGTTTGTAAAACAGAAGTCTCTCTTATATGAAACCTAGCAGTGGTAACAACAGCGCGTTGAAACACCCTTAACCACCTTTTCCAACGTGACCGATTTAGACAGAATTGATGTCAAAGACGGTCGCGTCATTACCAAGTAGATCGAAGAAGAAAACTAATAACAGTTCTCAGACCTTGTGGTGCAAATCGATAAGCGATTGGGTAGCAACCTTTAAAATAAAATTAAAAAAGGGGGGGTGGTGGTGGGGGGGGGGGGGGGGAGGGCGTGTGTGTGTGTGTGTGTGTGTGTGTGTGTGTGTGTGTGTGTGTGTGTGTGTGTGTGTGTGTGTGTGTGTGTGGATTAGCGATGCTGATACAAGCGAGTTTCACGTGCAAGTCAAGTCCATTACTTTATTTATCAGTCCTTCTTATGCGTTACTGTCTTTTGAGTCATAAGGGACTTGTGGTTATGTGTATCCATCAGGCGCAGGTGTCTGGCTGGAAAAATGACGATTACCAGCAGGTGAAAATGTCACATGTCCGCAATGATTAACCATTTTGCAGGCGAGAAGAACTGAAGCAATAATTATCCTTCAGTGCTGACCACCAGGGTGTAGCCAAAATGGACATTAGTGTTTCCGGTGCTACTCAGCTTCAAAAGTTTCGACAATGACTGCATGCTCTCACGCAACGCCGTCATGTTTGAACTATAAGCTCGTGCGGGTGGCTGGGTGGCTGGGTGGCTGGGGGGGGGGGGGGGGGGGTTAGTAGTTTAACGTCCTTTTCCACCACATGTGGGTGATCTCAAAGTCGGGGCAACGATAAAAAGGCCTGCACAAATATTTTGCCCCAGCCGGGATTCGAACTCACGACCCGAGCATTGAGAATCCAGCGCTCTCCCATTCGGCTATCCCGGCTCCCCCATATATAAGAACGTGCATGTCATTGCCTTATGGTAACGTTTAAATAATAATAATAATAATAATAATTACTGAGTATTGTGTAGGCGCATTACCCAATTTCTTGAATTGCCTCAAAGCGCCGCGAGCTAAAGCCAACACGCACGCTCACGTGAATCACACGCATTCTCTCACACACTGGACATGAACACATTACAATCACGCGGCGCGAAGGGTCAGCTCAGAAATTTAAGTTTCGGAATTTAGAATTGCATTTATTTTTAAATTTTGTGGGCTGAACATTTTTCAAAGCAGAGGGGAAGGAAGCCCGGAGTCCCCGTAGAGAACCCCCGACGATCGGCCCGAATGAACGGTGACACGTACGAGAAGGAAAAAAAATATTTTGCCCCGAGCGGGACTCGAACCTGATCTCTCGCATTGGTGATGAAGTCTCTTAACCACTAGACCACCGAACGCCATATATGATTAGTCAAAGTCGTTGCTTTTGTTAATAAACAGCCCCTTTCTCAGTGTCAGTTGAAAACGCTCGATGCTACTCAAAGTTGAACATTGAAACACTCGGTGCTACCATTTGGAAACACTCTGTCCTGGTGGTGCTACTTTCCAAAAAATGAAGTAGCACCAGAAACACTCAATTTCATTTTGACTACACCCCGTGTGCATGCATGCTTCCACTACTGGCAATGTTGCTGTTTCACCGTACAGTACGCGTGCAGCCGTCGCCGCATTAGCGCGTTCCACAAAGATGGCGGCGTTCACCCGAGTTGCGGCTGCGTGTGACGTCACCATCGTATTTGGCCTAACGGATAAGTCTTGTGTCTGAGGTTCTGAGGGTCAGCGTTCAAACCCCCTTACGGGTAGGGCTTTGGTGGAGGTGGGGTGTGTGTTGGGGGGGGGGGGAGGTGGAGTCCTCGACAAATCAAACCGATATTCACATGCAGAGTCTCTTACCGTACCTGTCTTTCCTCACGTGTACACACACACACACACACACACACACACACACACACACATTGCAGGTGTACATACATTGCAGGTGCAAACACATTGCATAAAATATCAAAATTAAAAAAAAAAGAATAAATTCATACCAAGTAAGTTTCGGGCTGTGCACCAATACCACCACCACCACCACCACAACAACAACAACAACAACAAAATCATAGTTAATTTAGGTGTTTGCATGGATTTAAATTTGACTTTATGGAAGTGTTGCACCTTGATTATACTCATGTTTCCTGCAGTAAGAGCCGTGAAGGAACCGGTAATCTTGCCTGAGTTTCGCATACAGGACCAAACCCGAAAAAGAGTCGAGAACGTGGGATACCCATGTGCGGTACGAAAGAAAAAAGAGGTGTGTGTGTGTGTGTGTGTGTGTGTGTGTGTGTGTGTGTGTGTGTGTGTGTGTGTGTGTGTTGGTGTGCGTGTAAGAGAGAGAGAGAGGTAGAGAGGTGGCGCTTTTAGAATGGTGACTGAATTTGGCAAAGTAGAAGGACCGCCTCCCCCCCCCCCCCTTTAAAAAAAAAGTAATTAAAAATACTGCTATATACCCACTGTGTTCGGTTTAACGCATTCACCGAGTTTCAGACAATTCACCTGCCACCTTGGTGCTTGCACGAGAGCTACGCCATCATTCTTGTAACACCTCCTGGGGTAAGTAGCAATCTGTACACACGAAGATGCGTTGTCACTGGATATCACACGAAGAGCGACGAGCTCTCAGAAGGTACCAGTGGATCGATCCAGCACTGTGAACGTCATCATTGTGTCTTCCTGGCTTCCTGATTCCTCGATGGTCATTAACGTGCCAATTCATAAAAGTCATTCGAGCGTCATGCCATTTTTATGCGGACTAATGCTTCAGAAAGGTTCACTGCTCCGTGGAATCAAGTAGAAGTCTTTCAAGCATCACATGTTACTTTTATGTGTACTTATGGTTGCACCAAGTTTCACTGTTTTGTGGAGTGAAGTAGAAGTCATTCAAACATCGCGTTATTTTTTATTCGGACTAGGCACAAAAGTTCACTGCTCCATGGAATCACGTAGAAGTCTTTTCAAGCATCACATGTCATTTTTTATGAGGACTTTATGCTTGCACCAAGTTTCACTGTTTTGTGGAGTGAAGTAGAAGTCATTCAAACATCGCGTTTCTTTTATGCGGACTTGGCACAAAAGTTCACTGCTCCGTGGAATCAGGTAGAAGTCATTCGAGCATCACATGTCACGTTAATGCGTACTTATGCTTGAACCAAGTTTCACTGTTTTGTGGAACGAAGTAGAAGTCATTCAAGCATCGAGTTATCTTTAACCGGGGTTGGCACAAAGGTTCACTGCCCTGCAGAATGAAGCAGAAGTGATTCAAGTAGCATGTTATTGTTTAGGCAGACTTGGCACAAAAGTTCACTGCTCCATGGAATCAAGTAGAATCATTCGAGCACCATGTCACTTTTTTGCGGACTTGCGCTGTACAGTGATTCACTGCTGTATGGAATCAAGCCGTTGAATTCATTCAAGTATCAAGTCATTTTAATGCAGACTTTTTACAAAAGGTTCGCTGCGCTGTGGACGGGATAAAGTAGACGTCATTGGAGCATGATGTCTTATATATGCGGACTTGGCATACAGTTTCAATGTTTTCTGGAATCAAGTGGAAGTCATTCGAGCATCAACGTTTTTATTTTTTTTTCTTCGGACTTTTCACAAAGGTTCACTGCTGTTTAGAATCAGTATCATATACACATCGTTTCTTTCAAATAGCTGGCAAATGGTTAAAAAAATTAAAATAATACCCTGTAGATACACTCGCAGGCTTCCGTTTCTGTTGGATTATTTCCTAAGTCTGGTTTGCCCTCTATCGGTCAAAGTCTACCTGTTGCGCCGTCAGCCGTTACGCATTTCCTGCGACATATCCCAGGGAAATCTGTTTCAGTGACTGCCCGGCTTACATCGCTGCATACCCAACGCCCGCTGTCCAATCAGAGGCTCTGGCTCCGCGTATATATATACCGGGTTTGCTGCGTAGGCGAGACCAGACGTTCCCGTGGCATTTGTGACGCCATCTTCACATTTGATACCTCAGCAGGCAAGAAAGCATCCTGAAAGAAAAAGAAGAAGAATAAAAGCATCGGCCTTTAATGACCTGAACTTTACTTTAAAAGCTTTTGCAGCCGCAATGCCGGGTCTCGCAATGATTACAAACAGAAAGAAACTTTGTAATGTCGGCGTGGAAAGTAGTTTTTTTTTTTTTTTTTTTTTTTGGGGGGGGGGGGGGGTTGCGCGTGTGTGTTTCTCTCCTCCTCCCCTACACCCCTCAGTGTTAGTTTGGTGGCATTAGGTCAAATATCGGTCTGACAAAGTATTGCCTTAAGTTCTGGTGCTTTTTGTATCTATTTCTGGTGGTGTAGGAACCTGTTACGTTCGCCCTTTTTCCCCAGAATGAATGCAGTAGTAGTTATAGTTCCCTCACTCAGGGGAAAGAAGGCTCGATGTCGTAAGAGATATAAACAGGTTTCTCCAATTTCGCTCTTCCACGTATAGTTTGCAGTCGTGCGGTTCTTCCCTTTCTCTTAGATCTTCATCGTTTCTCTTGGATCGAGATAGCAGCCGGCGCACCATTAGGCTAACAATGTCACATTTGGCGCCAAAAAGCCGAAGCATTTCAGGGTAGCATTCCGAGTAGAAATAACAATTTCTTTTTGTATAATTATTTTCGCGGCACACTGGCTGGCTCCAATAAAACCGTACGAGACTATTATTAAGCGCAGCAAAAATACAGGCCCCGGCTTTAAGTGGGGGTTTTCTGTGTCAAGGCAACTGTTCTTGTTGCTGCTGCTGTCGTTGTTGTTGTTGTTGTTGTTGTTACTAGTGATGATCAGACTGTGAAAATCACCACTGTTTTAGGTGTTTCCAGAACACTACCCTATAAATTAAGTACGGTCATTATTGTGATTTTTGAAAGCCAGTGTGCTAGGATATACTTTTCTTAAAATAAAAGGGAAAAAATAAAGAATAGTCATTTTTCGGTGGCCCCGTAAAAGTTCACACTGAACGTGTTAAAAAAACAAACAAAAAAACAGCCACTTAGTCAAGGAAGTAGGCAGCGCCCTCTCTACCCCTCCACCTCATCCGTTCCTCAACATGATTCATCTCCTTCCCACCCACCTCCCCCCCCCCTCCAACTGCCCCCCTCTCCCCCCTCCATCTCTGTCCTCCTTTAGCTTCTCACGAAAATAGATTGGAATGCCAGAACGCAAGGCATCGCAATCTTCTGTCACCACCTACTTCGGTATCAACTGGACCAGCGACAGGACGCTAATTGTACAAACGGAAGGGAGCAAATGTCAGCAAAATTGTCGTTTTGGCTCCACCTAGTCCCGAGTAGGAGAAAGTAACTCTAAAAGCTGTCTAAATTTGCGTGTAAGTGGTACGTATTCTGGTGTTGTTTTTCGGGGGGCGGGGGGGGGGGGGGGGGGTGGTTCCTGCTCCTTTTCTTCTTTTTTCCCCTAGTTGTCTCTCATTTACTTTACTGTTTTGTTTTGGGTTTGGTTTGTTGTTGTTGTTTTGTTTGTTTGCCTACAGTCTATGTATTGCTGTGTATGTGTATTATAAAACGTCACTAACAGGATTTTGAAAAAAGAAAAGTTTAGAAAGCAGTCTGTGGCGAGCTTAACGTTTAATGTTAGGACGGTTGTGGAGGTAGAAGAGTTCTGAAGCACGGAGAGTGACACTACGACGAAGGTCCGAGACAAGCTTGACTAAAATAAGACTAAAAGATAAGCACGAGATACGTAAACAGAGACTAAAGCCTGCTCTTAACTGGGCACAGCGCGCGAAACACACAATGTGCACATCACAGTCGTTGCGCTCGGTGTGTCTACTAACTACAAACCTGAACACAGCTGTGCTCGGTGACAAACCGATTGAAGATGCACTGTCCGCCATGTTTGCGCACCGAGTGACGTAGTACAGCCAGTCAGAATCTGTTGTGGAAACCACAGTCACAGTTGTGGCTGTTTGAAATCCAGGTTGCTGTGTTGACGCCACAACATTGTTCTCTCTCTCTCTCTCTCTCTCTCTCTCTCGGGGAGCAGGGGTGGCCGAATGGTAGAGCGTTGGACTTCTAATGCTCGGGTCGTGAGTTCGTATCCCGGCTGGAGCCAAATATTTGAGCTGGCGTTTTCATCGTTGCCCCGTCTTTGATATCACACGTACTATGTGGTGGAAAAGGACGTTAAACACCAAACACCCACCGCACCCCCCCCCCCCTCTCTCTCTCTCTTTAGGGGGGTGGGATTGTGGGTGGATGTAGAAGTTATGCAGAAATCAGAGTTATAATAATTATATTCTACAAGGTACACAATAATGTTAATAACAATAATAATGTTAGTAATGATGATAATAATGTTTCTGGTAATAATAACTCTGACTTCAGCACAACATACACCCACCCACAACACCTCCCCCTCGCCTCCACTCCCCCAGAGAGAGAGAGAGAGAGAGAGAGAGAGATGTAATTTCATACGTGGCTTCAGGCAGGGCGGACGCAACAAGTTTGTAATGGGTGTCATGCGAGAGGTTCCATTTCGTCATCCTGCTTCTTCTCCGGAATTTGATTCGGTTTGGTGGGACATATTGCCCTACAGCCAAGGTCCATTTCCGGGAAACGGGAAAAGGTAACAAGGGTGTGGGGTAGAAAGGGGAGGGGAGTAGTGTGTACGCGCGCGCGTGTGTGTGTGTGTGTGTGTGTGTGTGTGTGTGTGTGTGTGTGTGTGTGTGTGTGTGTGTGTGTGTGTGTGTGCGTGTGTAAGAAGAAGAAGAAGAGGTGGCGCTGTGAGAACATGAATCCCCAGGAGGGAAGCAGCCCATGTCTATTTTGTTCCTTTTCTTCTTTTCAATTCTCTTTTTTTATGGTAGTATAGCAACGGCAAGTTTGAAAATGGTCTTTGTATGCCTATAACTTCTTCTGTTGTAAAATAAAGGATCGTTATCGTTATCGTTTCTGTGTGTGTGTGTGTGTGTGTGTGTGTGTGTGTGTGTGTGTGTGTGTGTGTGTGTGTGTGTGTGTGTGTGTGTGTGTGTGTGTGTGTGTGTGTGTGTGTGTGTGCGTGCGTGCGTATGTGTGTGTGTGTGGGGTGGGGGGGGGGGCGGGTTTGCGCGGTGAAGAGTGCGAAGAAAACAGTAGTTGTGAAGGGGAAGTGAAGAGTGTAATAAGGTAGCAAGAAGTCGGGAGTTCTAGAGAGCGGATGGGTGGGTGTTTGGGAATTTTCCACCACGTATGAATGATATCAAAGACGGTGCAGGGAGAAAAGGACCAACACAAATATTTGGCCCCAGCCGGAATTCGAACTCACGACCCCAGCACAGGAAGTCAAACGCTCTAACATTGCGCCACCCCGGCTCCCCCTTAAGGGCCGCTGCTACACGTTGCCAGGATCGGCACTTGCAGGGCTGGAAACGCAGGAAACCCTAAATAAATTGCTGGCGGCCAGCTGGCATATTCACCTTGCCGCTGCCGGCGCGGCAGTTGAAAGCCGTTCTATTTTTCCTGGCAGCCAGCTAGCCACAGGCAGCCCGTACAGCCAGTTGACCAATCACTGCCCAAACCTTGCAACGCCGCAGGCTGCGTGTGCGGCAAAACCGATGCCCGCCAACAACCAGCCGAGTACGGCAACATGCTGACTGGCAGTCGTGTAACCGTGCGCTTTAGTGGAGAGTGTGGAACTGGAGAGGAAGGGCTGATACCGGGAGGGTGGGGGAAGGGGGGGGGGAGTATAAATGCATGCATGATATATGGGCCTCAAATTTGGAAACTATCTACAACTTTCTCATAGGAGCAATTTCCAGCTGAACCGTTATATGCCACTCAGATTTCAAAACACTTTTTCCTTTTTTGAGAAATAACCTCGGAATTACAGTTGATTCTCTAAGCAGGAGGATTAGCTAAAGTTTTAGTTTCTCGTGAGCACAAAAACTGCTGACCATATTGGAATGATGATACGCTGAACTTTTTAGGTAAAATCACTCTGAATCTTCAAGCTACCCCATAATTTCCGTGAAACAGAATGGGCCCACTTAGGAAAGATGATGAGCTGTTTTAAACGCACGCACGCACGCACGTACGCACTCGCGCACGCACGCACGCACGCGCGTACGCACGCACGCACACACACACACACACACACACACACACACACACACACACACACACACACACACACACACACACACACACACACACACACACACACACCCCTGAGCAAGATGACCAAGAAGCAGAAAATGCCAGCCCTGACGCAAATTGATGTCTGATACCGCGTTTGAAGTTAATGCAAGGCAACTAGCTATTACTTTAGGAAGCTGAGCTGGCAGAAATTGGAAGTTGGCAGTTTGCTCACTCGCTACGTTCATAGTGCTGCCTGAAGATGATGTCAGATGAAATTAGAGGAATTAAATTCTGTACAAGACCTCAGGGAAAAAAGCCACAGGGAAACGTTGAGAGGCTAATTGTTTTGTCTCACATCTTTGCAGCTATTCGTGGATTTGTTACAAGTAGGAGAGTCAGTGTTTCAGACTGATTAAGGCCGTGCATAAGCATGAATTACTTTTGGTGATACTACCGGCCCCCATAGTGTAGTTGTTCGCACTTGGGATCGAGAGACGCGCGGAATGCCTAAACCAAATGGACCTCCATAGCATCATCATACCATCATGCTCATCATCATGCATCATTAACACTTGCCTCAACTCCCAAACCCTCTGTGGATTCCACCCCTGACCAGAGAGGAATACCACCGAAACTGGGAAAAGAGTTGGGGCAGAAAAAGAAAATTGGTTATACTCAAAGTTGTGTCTTTCATGACCTCGCTGACATGTCCCACCGCGAATGGCTACCCCATCACGCACAGTAGCACGCACACACCGTCCCAAATTCTGTCGCAAAACACACACACACACACACACACACACACACACACACACACACACACACACACACACACACACACACACACGCACGCACGCACGCACGCACACAGAGGCATAGGATTGTAAAAGAGAAAGAAAGAAAGACAGACAGACAGACAGAAAGAGCAACAAAACACAATGAACGTACCTGTTCACACACGTGGGTAATAAAAAATCGCTGTACTGTCGCTGCAAATTCGATTTTGCAACAGCAATCCCAGTGCCTTCTTCAGCCATAACACTTCTTCTCGATTATTTCTGTCACAACCATTGAGGTCAGTAAGTACTGCGAATTTCACTAACTTCGATTGATGAAAAATTGACGCAGTCAAGATTGTTCTGGTGATATTTGCACTCGAGGTTAGAAACGACAGTTTGAGATTCTTGGGTCTTCGATCGTACGTGTTGTTGTTGTTGATGTGTGTGTGTGTGTGTGTGTGTGTGTGTGTGTGTGTGTGTGTGTGTGTGTGTGTGTGTGTGTGTGTGTGTGTGTGTGTGTGTGCGCGCGTGTGCGTGTGCTTGTGTGTGTGTGTGTTGCGACAGAATTTTGGACGGTGTGTGCGTGCTACTGTGCGTGATGAGGTAGCCATTCAAAATGTCAAGAGCAAGTGTTTACAGATACAGATAACATTATTGTCAGTAAAAGGAAATTTGTCTTCGGCTTCACAGACAAGTACACGAATAAAGGCATGAGATCACACAAGGAGTTCTGGCTTATAAAATCTCTCTCTCTCTCTCTCTCTCTTCCCCCACCCCCTTCAGTGCTTCCAGCTGCAGGAACACCAGAGTTAATACATTCTATCACTAACAACAATAGTAAAATGAGACTAAATGACTGAAGCACCTGCTACTACTACTACTACTACTACCACCACTACTAACACTACTACCACTGCTATTACTACTGCTACTACTGCTACTACTGCTGCTACTACTGCTACTACTGCTGCTGCTGCTGCTACTGCTGCTACTACTACTGCTACTACTACTACTGCTACTACTACTGCTACTGCTGCTGCTGCTGCTACTGCTGCTACTACTGCTGCTGCTACTACTACTGCTACTACTACTGCTACTACTACTGCTACTACTGCTGCTGCTGCTACTACTGCTGCTGCTGCTACTACTGCTACTGCTACTACTGCTACTACTGCTACTGCTGCTGCTGCTACTGCTGCTACTGCTACTACTGCTACTACTGCTGCTACTACTACTACTGCTGCTGCTGCTGCTACTACTACTACTGCTACTGCTACTACTACTACTACTACTACCACCACTACTACTACTGCTATTACTACTGCTACTACTGCTACTACTGCTGCTGCTGCTGCTACTGCTGCTACTACTGCTACTACTGCTGCTGCTACTACTGCTACTACTGCTGCTGCTACTGCTACTACTGCTGCTGCTACTACTGCTACTACTGCTGCTGCTACTACTGCTACTGCTGCTACTACTGCTACTACTGCTGCTGCTGCTACTACTACTACTGCTGCTGCTGCTACTACTACTACTACTGCTACTGCTACTACTGCTACTACTGCTGCTACTACTACTACTACTACTGCTGCTGCTACTACTACTACTACTACTACTAGTACTGCTGCTGCTACTACTACTACTACTACTACTACTACTACTACTGCTGCTGCTACTACTACTACTACTACTACTACTACTACTACTACTACTACTACTACCACCACCACTACTACTACTACTACTACTACTACCACTACTACTACTACTACTACTACTACTACTACTTTTTAAACTTCGGTTTTAGATTGTAAGGCGCACTTCGGATCATGGACCGGGAGACCCGGGTTCGAATCCCAGCCGAGGCAAGCGGGATTTTTCCTACCTAGGTCGGTTCCTACCCAGAGCGGGTGTGCTATGGGCCCGATGGGGAGGCTGTTGCCACACAGCCGAGCTTCACCCACTTCACGGGTGCGACTTTTGGGGTGCTTCCCTTGGTATGACACGTCTTATGATGTGGATGATTACACGGCCGGCACCGCAGGTGCCGTAGTTCCCGGGCCTGGTTAATGCCGGGATATTTATGACAGGAAGCGTGGAATGCGGCCCTGTCCCGCAGTCCCAAACCACATGGACCTCCATAGCATCATCTTACTATCATCCTCATCTCCATCATCATGCATAATAAAAATTGCCCCAGCTTTCGAGTCCTCCGTGGGTTCCACCCATGACCTGGGAGGAACACCACTGGAGCTGGCAAACAGTTGGGGCAGCAAAAAAAAAAAAAAAAAAAAGGGAAGTCACAGTAGACGCAAAATACTAGACCTTACATGACGATGGACAACTCTCAAAGTGGAAAAATGGGGTTACAGCTAGATGTCTGTGTAGATATTTTTTTGCGGTCATAATAATCAGTTTATTTATTTATTTATTTATTTATTTATTTATTTTAGTTTTTACTTCTTTATTGTCCCTTTCGGGAAATTCGGGGGAAGCGCGTCGCCGCTGTGCAGCGCCACCCAAAACTTTACTTTTTTTAAAAACAATTTTGATCTGCTAGCTTTGAAGTGTTCAGTTAAACGGGCTTTTGCTAATGGACGACTCCACTCCTGTCAGTGAAAAGGGTCTAGCCCCCAGAATTCAGCCAATCGCGTCCCGCGGGATAATGAGCGCAGCAGATGGCATGGTCGGGGAAAAGTTTTGCCAGACCTTCTACAACGAGGGAAGCACGTCTAGTTTGAAACGTGGAAAGAAAGCAGTAACTGAGTCCGCTGACGTCATTTGAGGAAAAAGACCATTACGTCAATCTCTTTCATCTTGAAATCACCCCTTTTTATGTTGTTTCCATAGTAATGGAAACAACATAATAGGACGGGCTAAAATTTCCACGTTCATAGGCAAGCATCTGTGGTACAAACGCACGTCACTGCCGATCTCCCGCAGAGACGATTATGCAAGTGTAACTCTGACAATGACGTAAGAAAACCTGCGTCATCGATGCTGGCATGTATGCTGTTCCGAACGCGCTTCTCCTCCTCACTGAGTGCCGTCTGTGCGGATGTGTGTGCGTGTGTGAATTGTGTCCGGGCCCGTTTCTTCGAAGATACTTAACCGAATGGCTTCAAATTTGGGGTATCCAAATTTATCAAAATGTTACATTAGACGATTCAAGCGTGTGATGATTGCTTAAGTGATTTGGGAGTTATCGCCCTTTTGAGACAAGTTGGTTGTCTTTCGTGTACAGGCGTAATATTTATTTAAATCACTCAATTGTTTGGCAGTAGATAGCTTGAATACGGACTCTGAATTGACTCACTACTAGAAAATGGTCGCTCTTATAGTTTTCATGTAAACCGAGCCTGAGTTGACATTGCATGTGAACCCAGTTCAGATGCCTATTTCTCCGAAAATACTGAACCGATCGATTTCAAATTTGGGGTTTCTAAATGAATCAAGATTGTTGAATAGAAGGCCCGATCCAGGTACGATTGCACACATGATTTGCGAGTTATCGCCCTTTTCAAAAAAAGTGGCTTTCTGGCGTTTAAAGGCGTAATATTTACCTAAACCACTCCATTTTTGGGACATAGATAGCATGAATACGGACTCTCAACTAAGTGAATTTTGGAGGTTGTCGCTTTTATACTTTTGGCGTAAGCCGTACCTGATGAAAGTGCTGGTGAACACACTTTAGATCTCAAAATCGCTCCTACTATACATAGATAATGAGCCTGGGGTGCCATAAAAAATATACAAAAAAAATTAGAAAAATTCACTGCAGCCGTTGTCGTCAGTTGACTCGAAAATTTGTACTCGAAGCACATTTCCTTTACACAAGCCACACGCCTCACAAACATCGCAGAAAAGGCACACGCGCACTGACGCAAAACTGTATCAGCGTCAGTTTGCCGACGTCATGTTTGATTGACGTGGGGGTGTGTCGTCACTTTTCGGAAGTTCTCTATTTGTAGACAATGAAAGCGGGAGTTTCATTGATGTAGTGAGCTTTGTTTTTCCCACTGACTCTCACTCAATAGCATAGTAGAGTGAGAGAACACCACATAGGTCTCAATGGAGCACATGCACAAACGCGGCTCGCGCAAGTCTGCGTGCGTGCGTGCGTGCGTGCGTGCGCGCGCGCGTATGTCTGTGTGTGTCTGTGTGCGCGCGCGCGCAGCAGACATAACACATAGTGAAAAAACGTTCGCCGCGCAGACTTGTCTGTTAAACACATTGAGCCGGTATAAATTCGATCTTTACACTGCGCAGCAGCAACACTTCAATTTTCATGGGGCTGCTTTCATTGCAAGAATTGTATCCGAGTCAAAGTTATTACGTCAAATGTATTATGCGTCATCCCAATGAGGAAAACGTCATAGATTTCAAAGAAAACAACTTGACGTCTCTCTTCCAAAACCAAGATTGGTCTGACAAGCCCGGTCAGTTGTTTCCATTCAGAGAGAGAGAGAGAGAGAGAGAGAGAGAGAGAGAGAGAAAGAGTGTAGTGTGTGTGTGTGTGTGTGTGTGTGTGTGTGTGTGTGTGTGTGTGTGTGTGTGTGTGTGTGTGTGTGTGTGTCCTCCCGAATACATGGCATTACAAAAGAACGACCGCAGGTGATTAAATGGAAACAACATATTGGGCTGGTCAGTGGCCATCTTGTTCATACAGTGAGATCATGGACGTACTGTGTTTTGCCAATACGCGATAGAGTAATAAAAAAAAAGGGGGGGGGGGGGTGTTGGGGAGTCGGGGGGGGGGGGGGGGGCTGGGGAGAGGGGGGGCGGGGTAAGGGGGGGGGGGGGGCTTTGGCCGAGGGGCTTGCCAAATGGAGTTGTGTGTTAGTTTGAGCAGTGTATACAGTTTTAAACAGTGTAAAACAGTTACATTAATAGCGACCGATACGTGTGTGAGCTTCTTGAAAGGCCATTGAGGCCCAAGAACACATTTTGTTATTGTTTCGCTCCTTGTTAGCTTTGAAGTATTACACGGACTTTTGCTAAGTAGTTTAAGAAGTGCAAGCAGTGTCAAAGATTGCTTTAAAAACCGTTATATATAGCTAATGACCCAAAGAGCACATTTTGTCATGCTCTTGCCATTCTAGCTCTATACGGGCTTCCTTACTTTACGCTGAGTATAAAATTTTCAGGTCCAACAGTACTGACTAACTATAAAAAAAAACTAGAAAAATTCCCAAGTTCAACTTGTTTTCCTTTAATTTAACAAGCACATCAAAATACCAAACATCTATTGAGTCCAATCCCTTTTCCTGAAAAGAAAGCACAGCCATTAGCTGTCACGTTAGTTTATTGTATTTATTTTTTTCTTCTGCGGACGGAAACGCACCGCCTGCATCCTGTCACTGCGGAAAGAGAGAAAAAAAAATCCTTCAAAATAAGAAAATCCTTCAAAATAAGAAACCAAGCTCCATGTTTGGTGAGAGAAAAATCGCCTAATGAATTCATGAACGAGAAAATGAAACAGCCCGAGGTCACAAACGCCGAGCCTGTAATGGCGAGGTACCTGTTTGTCCTTCTCTTCCTGTTCGTGTTCTTGTTGAGTTCGTTTGATGTAAGTTGTTAAAGAATGGCTTTGAAGAGAGGAAGCGAATGACATCGTGCTGTTTGTAGTGTGGCGTGCACGCTTGGAAAGGTTTAAAGGAGGCGTACATTCTGTGACAACCTATGTTTTAGGTAACAGTTTTAGTAGCAGCACCTGACGAGCTGTCTTTTACAAAGTGTTTTAGTCATTTAATCTCATTTTACTACGGTTATTACTGTTTTTTTTAATTTCTTGACTCTGGTGTTGCTGCAGCTGGATCGAGGCCGGGGGAGGGGGGGGGGTGGAGAGAGAGAGAGAGAGAGAGAGACAGACAGACAGACAGACAGACAGACAGACAGGAGACAGAGTTTATCTTCAAGGGAAGAAAGACCACACACACACACACACACACACACACACACACACACACACACACACACACACACACACACACACACACACACACACACACGCGCGTCAGTTCGCGCTACAGATCTGAGATCAAACTCTAGGAAAAATAGACAAAACGGGCTTTTGCTCATTAGTATGAGCAACGCATGCAGTGTCAAAACAGTTTGGAACTGCTATATCGAGTTAATACTCTCATCTTTCTAACTGCATCTATGGTACATTCTGGCAGAGAACCATCGACTTCTACAGGGTCACCAACAGTAAGTTTCAGTCAATATCTACCGTTCAGACACTGTAGCAACTGGCTCTGAGAGTCTCTACGTTAACTGCCTGTACCGGTATAAAATAAAGTTTCATTGATTCTTTGATTCATTGATTCATTGAAGTTGTTTCTTGTCCGGTTTCGGTTGGCTTGGACTGTGATGGAGTTCTGTGCACTTCTGCTGTTGTGCTGCTGCTGTGATGTGATGTGACGTCGGGTGTATTGTTGTAATTTATAGTGATGCAATATGTGATAGATGGCAGGTCACTGTTTTTAGGTGTGAGTGTGCGAGCATGTAAATAAGTGGAGTGGGTGTGTATGGCCATATGAGTGAATGTTTGACATGTTTTTATGAGATCAGAAAGCAATGTTCCGCTTTTGGAATTTCAATAAATTTCAAAAAATTTCTTTTCTTATCTTATCTTATCTACCTTTTATACGCCGCTCAGATGGAAAACTGTCCCTTTCGAAGCTCTCGTCCTGTTTGTCAGACAGAGGGCTGTTTCATTTGGCCGTTGCGACCGTTTTCGTGACTTTGTGGCTTCTGATAAGTACGACTGTCTTTGAGCCTACGGTCCATTTCTGAACAGACTGGTACCGAACAAAGCTTCTAAAAATAGCCACCAAGCAGCGCCGTCTAGCTGGTCCTCATTCTAAAGAACGGCGTCTGCTCAGTACACTTCTAGAACAACTTGTACACGGGCCAGAGTCACCACAATGGTCTCAGATGCTATATTGTGATATTGTGACCCACGTGACTGATTCTGATGCACAGAGTCAGCGCATTCGATGACAAGATTTCCACACACTGTTGAATGCCTGTCATACGCTGTTGTATATGACTGTCATACGCTGTTGTATGCCTGTCATACGCATTGAGACTCTGAAGGATATGCGACCGCTCTGATGTACTTGTATGCCAACCCCAAGATCAGTCCCTTCCTATTTAATTTGCTATTTCCTTGACCTTCTCATCTTAGTGTATCGCTGATAGACACACAGTTACACGCGCCGGGGGAATTAACCTAATCAAGCCGACATCGGCCAGGAAATTAGACCTGCTCTAGCTCAGTACATCATCAGCTGCTTGTGCTGAAGGCGTGGTCAGCTCAACGCTAATATTCCACGATGACAAGGGAGGGTGAGTGTTTCAGGCTCCAACGTCCTTTTCCACCACATATGGCTGATATCAAAGACGGAGCAACGAGACCCCCCCCCCCCCATCCATAAAAACAAACAAACAAACAAACAAAAAACAAAAAACAAAAAAAAACACCCAACAAACAAACAAACAAACAAAACCAGCGCAAATATTTGGCTAGATGTACTCCCCGGCTCGTTTGACTGCCGGGGAACTTCTAGCTTTAAGCTGCATTGACCCGAGTCACTTCCAGCCTCAAGCTGCTTATACCCGGGTCACTTCCAGCCTCAGCCTGCTTAGACCCGGGTCACTTCCAGCCTCAGCCTGCTTAGACCCGAGTCACTTCCAGTCTCAAGCTGCTTAGACCCGGGTTACTTCCAGTCTCAAGCTGCTTATACCTGGGTCACTTCCAGCATAAAGCTGCTTATACCTGGGTTACTTCCAGCCTCAAGCTGCTTAGACCCGGGTTACTTCCAATCTCAAGCTGCTTAGACCCGGGTTACTTCCAGCCTAAAGCTGCTTATACCTGGGTCACTTCCAGCCTCAAGCTGCTTAGACCCGGGTTACTTCCAGCCTCAAGCTGCTTAGACCCGGGTTACTTCCAGTCTCAAGCTGCTTTATCCGGGTTACTTCCAGCCTCAAGCTGCTTATACCCGGGTCACTTCCAGTCTCAAGCTGCTTAGACCCGGGTTACTTCCAGCCTAAAGCTGCTTATACCTGGGTTACTTCCAGTCTCAAGCTGGTTATATCCGGGTCAATTCCAGCCTCAAGCTGCTTAGACCCGGGTTACTTCCAATCTCAAGCTGCTTATATCCGGGTTACTTCCAGCCTCAAGCTGCTTATACCCGGGTCACTTCCAGCCTAAAGCTGCTTATACCCGGGTCACTTCCAGTCTCAAGCTGCTTATACCCGGGTTACTTCCAGTCTCAAGCTGCTTATACCCGGGTCAATTCCAGCCTCAAGCTGCTTAGACCCGGGTCACATCCAGCCTAAAGCTGCTTATACCCGGGTTACTTCCAGCCTAAAGCTGCTTATACCCGGGTTACTTCCAGCCTCAAGCTGCTTATACCCGGGTTACTTCCAGCCTAAAGCTGCTTATACCTGGGTCACTTCCAGCCTAAAGCTGCTTATACCCGGGTTACTTCCAGCCTCAAGCTCCTTATACCCGGGTTACTTCCAGCCTAAAGCTGCTTATACCCGGGTCACTTCCAGTCTCAAGCTGCTTATACCCGGGTTACTTCCAGTCTCAAGCTGGTTATACCCGGGTCAATTCCAGCCTCAAGCTGCTTAGACCCGGGTCACATCCAGCCTAAAGCTGCTTATACCCGGGTTACTTCCAGCCTAAAGCTGCTTATACCCGGGGCACTTCCAGCCTCAAGCTGCTTATACCTGGGTCACTTCCAGCCTAAAGCTGCTTAGACCCGGGTTACTTCCAGCCTCAAGCTCCTTATACCCGGGTTACTTCCAGCCTAAGGCTGCTTATACCCGGGTTACTTCCAGCCTCCCCTACATGGTCCAACCCTTGTCGTGGGGTAGTGGCTTGTGTACCTCAATGACCCAGAGAGCTTCGCCAGCGGGAGCACGTGCTCCTGGCAGGGTCACCCAAGCTGGACAGGTCGATGGGTAGAGGTCAGACGAATGTGGACCACCTCTCCAAGAGGCTAAACGGGTTTGCGTAGGGTTAACAGCCCTACCTGTAAAAAACATAAAAGTTACAGAAGCATCGACAGCAACAAACCAAAACATTCACCTGGGCAAGGAAGGGTCTCCATCCCGGAGACCTATGACGCATTGCAGTGAAAGCCGAAAGGAAGCTGCAAGGCCGACCCCCCTTCTAACACCCAGGACGACGACGAGAGTAGCCACATGGAACATCAGGACAATGTATGAAGTAGGAAGGACCATACAAGTAGCAAGAGAGATGAAGAACTACAAGATAGGAGTACTGAGACTGAGTGAGACAAGGTGGCTACAGACAGGACAGCTGAGATTTTCATCGGGAGAGCAATTGCTGTACTCTGGACACACAGAGGATGGAGCCCCCCACACTGAGGGCGTGGCCCTGATGCTGGCACCGGAGGCACAGCGGGCACTCATCGGCTGGGAACCTGTCAACTCCCGCATCATCACAGCCAAATTCATCACCAAGAAGAAAGACATCAAGCTAAACGTCATCCAGTGCTACGCTCCCACCAATGATGCGGAAGAGGAGAAAAAAGATGATTTCTACCAACAACTGCAGACAGTGATAGATAGAGGAGGAGCCAAGGACATGACTATACTGATGGGAGACTTCAACGCCAAGATTGGATCAGACAACACAGGCTATGAGAACACCATGGGAACACACGGACTGGGACAGATGAACGAAAATGGCGAGCGCTTTGCAGACTTTTGTGCCCTGAACCAGCTAGTGATAGGAGGCAGCATCTTCCCACACAAGCGCATCCACAAGGCCACATGGAGATCGCCGGACCATGTCACGGAGAACCAGATTGATCACATCTGCATCAGCCGGAAGTTCAGGAGATCGTGGCGAGATGTGCGCGTGATGAGGGGTGCCGATGTATCATCAGACCACCACCTTCTTGCAACAACATTGAGACTTCGGCTTAAGAGACACACCAATGCCAACAACACACGGACCAGGTACAACGTTGGCCTACTCAGGAACACAGAGACACAAGCAGCATTCCGGATCAGCCTTTCCAACAGGTTCCAGCCACTGCAAGACCTGATAGAAGACGGTGAAATGGACATCGAGACACAGTGGGAACACAGCAAGAAACTGTGGCACGACACATGCGAAGAGGTCCTTGGCAAGAGAAAGACCCAACACAAGGAATGGATCTCTGCTGATACCATCCAGAAGCTGGAAGTTAGGAAAAAGAAGAAAACTGCACTGAACACGAGTCGAACAAGAAGAGCTAAGGCAAAGGCACAGGAAGAATACACAGCAGCTGACAGAAGAGTGAAGAGGAGCACCAGAAAGGACAAGAGGGACTACATCGACAACCTGGCCAATCAAGCAGAGGAAGCAGCCGGACAAGGGAACCTAAAAGACCTGTACCAGGTGACCAAGAAGCTCGCGGGCAAATTTCAGCAGACAGACAAACCAGTGAAGGACAAGAACGGGCACCCACTGACAACAACTGAGGAACAGCTGAAGCGATGGGCAGAACACTTCAGGGAACTGTTAAATCGCCCCATCCCTGAAACACCACCAGACATCCCGCCAGCTGAGACAGAACTACCCATCAACTGCGACAAGCCCTCTAAGGCGGAGATCAGGAAAGCCATCATGACACTGAGAAATGGGAAAGCTGCAGGGCCGGACGAGATACCAGCAGAAGCCATCAAAGCAGACACAGAGACAGCCGTCAACATGCTGCACAGCCTATTCAGCAAGATCTGGGAGAAGGAAGAGGTGCCAGCCCAGTGGAAAGAAGGGATCGTCATCAAGCTGCCAAAGAAAGGGGACCTCAGGGACTGCAGCAACTACCGAGGGATCATGCTCCTGTCAGTGCCAGGCAAGGTTCTCAACAGAATTCTACTGGAGAGGATGAGGGAGGCAGTCGACCCTATGCTCCGAGACCAGCAGGCGGGCTTTCGCAGGAACAGGTCCTGCGCTGACCAGATCGCCAGCCTACGCATCATTGTTGAGCAGTCACTGGAGTGGAACTCCCCCCTCTACATCAACTTCATAGACTATGAGAAGGCCTTCGACAGTGTAGACAGAGAGGCGCTGTGGAAGCTGCTAAGGCACTATGGAGTTCCCGGGAAGATCATCTCCCTGATCCAGTGCACCTACAAAGACATGAGCTGCAGGATTGCCCATGCCGGCCAGTTGTCAGAAAGCTTCGAGGTGAAGACCGGAGTCCGCCAGGGATGCCTGTTGTCCCCGTTTCTCTTCCTCCTGGTCATCGACTGGATCATGAAGACCACCACAACAGGCAGGAAAAACGGGATACAGTGGACACTCTGGACGCAGCTGGATGACCTCGACTTTGCGGACGACCTGGCGCTCCTGTCTCACAGCCACAGCCAGATGCAGGACAAGACTACATGCCTGGAAGCCACATCAGCCGGAACAGGGCTCAAGATCAACAGGAGGAAAACTGAGCTGATGAAGATCAACACCACTGCCAACACACCAGTCACAGTCGGTGGAGAGCCCATCAGGGAGGTAGAGTCCTTTGTCTACCTGGGGAGTGTGGTTGATGGACAGGGAGGCACAGACCGAGACGTCACAGCCAGAATCGGCAAGGCAAGAGCAGCAATGGTCATGCTGAAGAACATCTGGGCATCCAAAGTTGTCAGCATAAGAACCAAACTTCGCATCTTCAACTCCAATGTGAAGTCAGTTCTGCTCTACGGATGTGAAACATGGAGGACAACAAAGACGATGCAGCAGAAGATCCAGACATTTCTCAACACCTGTCTGAGGCGCATCTTCAACATCCGATGGCCAGAGAAGATCCGGAACGAAGAGCTGTGGGAGCGAGCAGGGCAGGAACCAGCGACCAAGCAGATCCTGCGGAGGAAGTGGGGCTGGATTGGACACACCCTCAGGAAGCCAGCGTCCAGCACCACACGCCAAGCCCTGACATGGAACCCACAGGGGAAAAGGAAGAGAGGCCGGCCTCGCAACAGCTGGAGGCGGGACACTGAGGCAGAGTTATATAAGCAGGGGACCAACTGGACTGGAGTGGCAAGAATAGCCCAGAACAGAGTGCGATGGCGAAGGGTTGTCGATGGCCTATGCTCCACGTGGAGCCAGGGGCCTAAGTAAGTAAGTAAGTACTTCCAGCCTCAAGCTTATTTACCCGGGGCACCTCCAGCCTCAAGCTGCTTAGGTCCGGGGCACTTCACGCTGGGGAGTACATCCCGCGAGAATGTGACTTCCCCGATCACTCATGGGTTAGGCATAACTAGCTCAGGACCAGCTTGCAGATGTTGTCACTGTGTGGGTGTCTGAGGAGTGCGATCACAGACACTAAAAAAAGAACTCAGAACAATGTGTGAGCATAGAATTACCAGAAGACATATTCAGTTCAGAAAAGGCTGTACATAGCCTCCGCTGCACAAAACAACAACAGAATAAAACAAAAGAAAACAAAAGTAGAACATTGGACAACATGAAACAGAGAGGACCTAAAACACGCTACGTGAATTAATGTCTATATTCATAGGCAGCTGGTTACTGTTGGTTTTTTTTTTTGTATTGATTTTATTTGTTTGTTTTCATTTTAGTGCGTGTTTTTTTTTGTTCGTTTTTTTATGTTAATTTGGTTGATAGTGACTCTCTCTCTCTCTCTCTCTCTCTCTCTCTCTCTGTGCTTTTCTTTATCTTGCCTTTTTTTTTTTCATTCTTCAACCCCACATGGTTTCCAAAAACAGAATCGTACTTTTTTCTCCAAACTCTGCTCTTTTTTTTCCATTTTATATGCATATTTTAAATGCATGCGGTGTGCATGCATGGGCCAAAATAGCATGTTTGGCATTGTTGCCTCCGGTAAAAAAAAAATGAAACAAATCCCTGATTTTCCTCAAACCAACCGTTAAGAAAGGAAAATTAAAATCCTGAGCTCGTCCCAAAGCCCCATTTTGTAACGTGCTCAGCACAGGAGCAAAAAGAAATAAAGGCTGAAAAAGAAGAGAGAGAGAGAGAGAGAGAGAGAGAGAGAGAGAGAGATTGGTGAGTTTATTCGAGAGGCCGCGCCACAGGCCCATTCAGATTGGTGAGTTTACAACAAGTATTGCATAGTGTATATCAGAGATACGAGTCTCTAGTAAAATACTGTAGATTCAAAGTAAATAACGGTCGTTTAATGATAATAATAATAATACTAGTAATAATAATAATAATAATGATAATACGGAATAATAATTAATTGTTCTTATATAGCGCAGACACTCTGCCTAAGAGAGCACTCAGTGCGCGCCACACACACACACACACATACACACACACACACACACGCACACACACACACACACACACAGCGCCCCCCCCCCCCCCACACACACACACACACACACGCACGCACGCACGCACACACACACGGCGGATGTGGGATAAAGGGAGGATACAGTAAAAATTTTAGTGGAAAGCTTGCCGAAACAGATAGGTTTTCAGGTGTGCCTTGTACTGTGACAGAGTTTACAGCGTATGTTAGTCGAATGCACACGCTCGTCGCTTTACCGCTCTGTACACAAACCTTGCAAGACTGTACAGCACGCCAGTGTTACTAGTCATAAGAATTAAGGCTTGATAATCTAAACACACTTGTTCGGCTGTGACATTAAAAATCAAATTTTGATTTGTTAGCTTCGAAGGTCCTCATAAGCAGGACAACAAAGTAAGGAATGAACCATTACTACAGAACAGAGAGAGAGGAGAGAGAGAGAGAGAGAGAGAGAGAGAGAGAGAGAGAGAGAACGAACAAACGAACGAATGAACGAATCTTTATTTTACAACTGCAAAAAAGGTGTTGGTCGTCAGACCAATTTTCAACCTTGCCGTTGCTAATACTACTCAAGAGATGTAAAAAAACAACTTTGGAATGAAAATGAGAATGAAAAGTACACACACACACACACACACACACACACACACACACACACACACACACACACAGATGCGCACACCCGTACGCACACACGCGCGCGCATACACACACACACACGCACACACACACACACGCACGCACGCACGCACGCACGCACACACACACACACACACACACACACACACACACACACACCTCCGATACAATGTATCATTTACAGCGCATGTTAGTCGAATGTACACGCTCGTCGCTCCGATACAGAGAGAGAGAGAGAGAGGGTGTGTGTGTGTGTGTGGGGGGGGGGGATTAAAAAAAAAGCGAACAAGAAAAGAGCACGTCTAGATCCGAGACATGGAAACCCACAACAAGCCAATAGCAGGACGGCTTCCGGAAGAAGCATGGGACGCGCGACTGAGTGCGCATGTACGCCGGAAGTGCTAAGCTCGATGGGGGGCCGGAGCCAGATTGTCACTGCGGGGATCTAAATGGGGCGCGAAGTGTATTCCTATTGCCTGATTGTTCCTGGAGAGTGCAGGCCGTCAGGAACTGGAAGAATGCAAGGACTGGCTAGTGTATTCAGAGATAAAGGTCGATTGACTTGCATGGCAGAGCGACTCCGTCAGAAGACTTCCAAACACGATGACCGTATCCAACCTGTACATGCGCCGATGGGGGATGGAGGGGGGCGGGGGTTGGGGGGGGGGGGGGGGGGGGGGGGGGGGGGGGTGGAGTGCTTATGGCCGAGGCCACCTTGTTGCTGTGGATGTCGTATGATGGTGATGATGATGATAATGATGATGATGATGATTGGTCATTTCTATGGCGCTACAAAAAATTCCATGCAGTAAGCATTCTCACGGCGCCCGGGGAAAAATACAGAGAGAGAGAGAGAGAGAGAGAGAGAGAGAGAGAGAGATAACGATAACGATAACGATCCTTTATTTTACAACGGAAGAAGTTATAGGCATACAAAGACCATTTTCAAACTTGCCGTTGCTATACTACCATAAAAAAGAGAATTGAAAAGAAGAAAAGGAAGAAAATATACATAAGACCAGGAAAGACCAGAGAGAGAGAGAGAGAGAGAGAGCTGTGAAAAGAGGTGCAGTTTGAGGTTCTGCTTCAAGGGCTTTGTTGTAGCAGAACCTGACCAGGTGAGCTGGCAGGTTGTTCCAGAGGGAGGAAGCTACATTCTTGACATCCCGTGCCCCAAGACATTTCTGGTATGATAATGACTGAAACGCCCCATACCATGTCGCATGAGTGGAAGTATTTCAAAGTCTTGCATAGGCCCCGACCGCTGACTATAGCATCAGTTCGTTCGACCACACATGGGTCATGTTAAAGAGACATCCTGCAGGTCTTTTAAGCCCACAGACCGACCTAGGCTTGTAACGGTGGCAAGAACGTGATACCATACAGATTTGTGCAAAATATGAGCTATTTTGGGGCTGTCGTTGCTGAGATATGAACCAAAACGTGAGCCAAACATGCGCCTGCTGCCCACTTCACTTTCAAGTGAAGTGACGCGTTTGTATCAAAAACAGATTACAGCTACAGCCGTCTCAGTGCAACTCGCACGTGGTCGCTGGCGATACTACAAGTTTACATAGTTCTAAAATACACTTTGGGAAAACCACTGACCCAGTAGTGACAGCATCTGTGTAAAACACGTTTTTTTGGCAAGGTGGGAGTCGCTCATCTTGCCAGATGCTGCTTTAAGAAAGGAGCAGCTACCGTGCTTGGCGCAACGCAACTCGCAAATATTTATCCGGTTTGAAAGGAACACGATCGATGTTTTTAATTTGTAATCGTAACTGCATAAGCACAGCGACGTTAGTATTTTGTTAGCGAAGATTTTTAAACCCCTGCAGCGCGTCGCTACCGTGTAACAATGAAAGCAACAACAACAAGATCAACTACAACACCAAGACCACCAAGACCAAAAACAAAAGCGCAGCAGCATAGTACATCAGTGTTCGTGACGACGATTTTGTGAAAGGATGCATCGTTGAGAGAAACCTCACACTCAGTCTTGTTTTTTTATCACTGGAACTTGGTGCAGCAAAATCCCCAAAAAGTTGCTTCCATAGAGAAGCAGCTTTATTAAAAAAAAAAAAGAAAGTCATGACTAGCAAGTCTTTCCATGCGCAATACCAAAAACAGACCGTGAAGTTAGGTGCAGTTTTAATTTGAAGGATCCTGTTTGGCGAGTGCGCTAGTTTGTAATGATTCTTCTTGTTATGAAAAAGCGTGATTTTCCTGATTAATGTATTTGAAACTGGGACTTTTTGCGCACAAGGTAGGCAGAGGTGACGCGAGTGGATTTGAGTGAAGTGGCTTTCCGGCCTAACAAGAAAGCAGACACTGCATTACTCCGGTGAGGCCTGAGAGGAAAGGAGACATTAGAATTTTTTTTTTTAACTTCAGTCAAGTGCGTACCCCAAAATGGTCTGTGCACGGTAACTTTCTATTATTATCTCTTTTTTTTTCTTTTTTTTTTTCTTTTTTTTTTTTTTGGAGTAATTTTTATTTCTAGATTGAAGCATTTTTAGGGATGACCAAAGTGTTTGAGGCTAATAGGGAATACGCATTTGAAGTTTTTTCTTCCTCCGGTACCTGCGTGAGAGAACCATAGGAGAGCCATTCCTGACTTGCACACGACACAGACAAGCAAAAAAGTCCAAAACCGACAGACAAAAACCACATAAAACCCCGAAATAACAGACGAAAGGAAATGCTGTTACGGAACTAAGAATGCGAACAAAAAAAATGCCAGGAAATGTTCCCGCCTTCTCTCTCTGCGCGTGCACCACGCATCAAGCCGTGCCGAAAGCAAGACATGCCTCGACAGATCAAAGAAAGGCTTGTCCTTTTCCTTTGGACAGGTAGTCTGAGACCGAAGATGCGATCAAAGGCTCGCGTTAGGGACCGTCACGGAAGCAATGAAGTCTGTGTTTACTGGCGGGCTTACGTTTTACTGCTTTGGCTTATTTTAGTTTTTATTCCTGGTTTCTCGCCCACGAGTGCTCCACGAACGTAGGCACTTGCAGGCGCTGCGACTTCAGATCATAGAGGGAATGATGACTGACGTCAGTTCTGTTTTCGTGCCGCCATTAATTTGCTTTTGGAAAATTCTTTTTGTTGCCACCGGAGCGTCTTTTGCTCTTTCGGCTGAACGAGTCTGCACGTGGTTTTGACTCGATTGGGAAAGGGAAAATCCTACAACGTTCCTGCCCGGCAGGGATTCGAGCCTGGCAGCTCAGGAAGCGAAGTCGGATACCTGAACCACGAGACCAAATCCCCCTCTTTAAGATACTGACCATTGCAGAAGAAAGTACCCGGCCGCTGCCGGTCGCAGACAGCAGGATATTGAATCAGCCTCCGGATATGGAATGTCCACACCCCGTTGATAAGTCATTAACAGCTGTCGTAAGTGCAAGCCCCGTCCTCCAGTCAATGGCCTCTCTCACGACAATATCGACATGCTTGTCTTGCAGCGTTATACGGTGGGTCGGATTCCCTTGAGCCGTAGGACAACCAAGCAAGCGCTTTCACCACTCCCTAACAGGTTACGTGACGGTATTAGCTTCCGGGGCATGTAGTAAGAACTCGACTAAATATAGTAGAAAATCTTTGCCCCTTTTAAAATTTGTGTGCAGAGTAAAAAATGGCAATCTGGTGCTTTTTGTTGGCTTTGTAAACAAGTTTCATGCCAGGTAATACAGTCAAACCTGTGTAAGGCGGTCACCCCAAGGACGGGGCCAAGCTGACCGCCTTAGACAGGTGCCCGGTTTATACAGGGTGGCATGTCAACAGCTAGCATGTCAGGGGATCCTCTGGGGTGACCAGGTTAGACAGTGGCATAGCTTATACAGGTGACCGCCTTGGCAGGTTCAACTGTAGTAAAATTAGGGGAAAATGAGGCTGGCTTGTGGACTATTTGTATTCATGCGCGGCTGGCACAGGAGCCAGCAGACGACCGTGGAATGAGGGGGTATGGGGTCGCTGCCAACATTGCCAAGAAACGGAACATTGGAATTTGTTTAAATTTACTCTACACATGAGTCTATGGCTGCCTGATTTTTGTGAATTTTTTTGGTGAATTTTAAAGCATTTCTAGGTTGTCATCTGCAACGTTATGTGTAAGAGGAACATATAGCGTTTTCCTCCAGATTTGTATCTGTGTTACGTAGCCCAAGAGTTACGTCCCGTCAGAGCGACTTCCGGGCAGACAGGTGCACTGACCAAGTCGTGGTACGTCGCACCTCACAGCCGGTAAAATTAATGTGCAGACTCGTTTACGGTGCCTGACGAGTGTTCGTGTAGACAAGCTTGCATAGGTGAATATCACGTGTTCACGTTTTGACAAGTCTTCGTGTACTGTGACACACGCTTGTGTTCACGTTAAAAGAACCACTTTTTGTGGGAAGGGCCGCGGAATGGACACAAGTGTACGTGCAGGAAACAAACATGTAGGACTGCACACCGTTTACCCTGATTGAGGACGCTGGGCACTTTGTTCATCTCTCTCTCTCTCTCTCTCTCTCTCTCTCTCTCTCTCACATCCTTTGTCCCCCCCCCTTTTTTTTTTTTCTTTTTCTTAGTATTGCTTGATTTATGTATGTAGTAGCATGGTCGTGTGTGTGTGTGTGTGTGTGTGTGTGTGTGTGTGTGTGTGTGTGTGTGTGTGTGTGTGTGTGTGTGTGTGTGTATGCTCTACCTAGTTAGAGCTTACTTTGCTTACTTTGTATATATATCAGTAGCCTAGCAAGGACAAGATATAAGACAGGTCTGCGTACCTAATCTTTTATCCTTGTAAAATAAAGTTTCGTTCGTTCGTTCGTTCGTTCTCTCTCTCTCTCTCTCTCTCTCTCTCACACACACACACACACACACACACACACACACACACACACACACACACACACACACACACACACACACACACACACACACACGCACATTCATAGGTTTTCAACACATCTGATCACGTGCGCCCCCTTTCCACCATTTTTCGCGTGCATGCCACATTGCAAACAGCACGATGCCATTCACTTCCTCTCTTCAAAGCCATCAGTCATTAACAACTTACATCAAAGGAACTCAGCAAGAACATGAAGAGGAAGCGAAGGACAAACAGGTACCTCGCCATTCCAGGTTCGGTATTTGTGACCTCAGGCTCTCTGTCTGTCTGTCTGTCTCTCTCTCTCTCTCTTTCTCTCTCTCTCGTTTAAAAAACAGCCTTTTCAAATATCTATTAGGAAACAAATAACTGATAAGGATAAAAAGTACATACCATAATTATTTATTTTGTTTACACACACACACACATATATATATATATATATATATATATATATATATATATATATATATATATATATATATATATATATACACCCACTGGTTTATGCATGGTGTGTGTGTGTGTGTGTGTGTGTGTGTGTGTGTGTGTGTGTGTGTGTGTGTGTGTGGTTTCATTTTCCAGTATTACGTATGTTCCATTTTTAAAAAAAATTTTTGGTTGGTTGGTTTGGTTTTTCAAAACGGCAAGTTTGAAAAGAGATCACAAGACCAAATCTTCCACCATTTGCAAATAAAGTTATTTCAATTTCTGTTTCAATTTGCTTCCTTCGTCTCTTTGTCTGTTTCTGTCTGTCTGTCTGTCTGTCTGTTTGTCTGTCTCTAGCCCCCCCCCCCCCTCTCTCTCTCTCTCTCTCTCTCTCTCTCTCTCTCTGTGTCTCTGTAGGCGTGAAACCTGACTCTGACACAGCTATTTCATTCAAGAAGCAAGAGGAACGTGCACCTCCGCGTGCCGCGTTTGACTTATGAGAGCACCTCGTGCTGTTTACGAGAGACACAACAACAACAGGCGCCAAGCCATGACTCGTATTCAAAGACACATTTATGACTCTCAGCGGTTCTAGACCAGCAAAATGCCATGTCACTGACCGTTTCCGCTTATGGAACGGAAACATTAGTAGTAGATACATAAGTGCAGACACGAACATGACCTTTGTAATCCATTTGCATAAAACGACGCGACTCTCACTACCTGAAGTATATTCATTTCTGCGCTCACGCGGCAAGCTCGGAGCACTATGTTCAAAGCCCCTTATTGGAAACAGAAGTCGGACGGAGTATTTCCCGGCCATTCAGAAAAGAACAGTTAAAGGGTCGGTGGATGGGTGTTTTTGTGCTAGCTCTATAAACATTTCAAAGATGAGATTGCGACTAAGCCTTTCATAGGGGAGCCGGGGTGGCCGAGTGGAATAGCGTTGGACTTCTGATGCTCGGGTCGTGAATTCGTATCCCGGCTGGGGCCAAATATTTGTGCTGGCTTTTTCATCGTTGCCCCGTCTTTGATATCACCCGTATGTGGTGGAAAAGGACGTTAAACACCCATCCACCCACCCACCCACCCTGAGCCTTTCATAAACTATCTTCCGGAATCGCACAAAACCGCGCTGTTGAAGTTCCGTTGTAGCAACTCTAAACTTCCCATTCAACAAGGTCGCAGGCTTGGCATTCCAAGAGAAAATCGCTTGTGCAGAAAGTTTGATATGGGTGTTATCGGTGATGAGTTCCATGTAATACTAGAGTGTCCCACGGTTCGGTCGGAGCGTGAGAAATTCATCCCTGTTCGTTTCCGAAAAGTGAATCCATCTTTGACCTGTGTCAGCTGATTGGAAACAGAACCAAAAGCGTTTGCTTGAACCTTGCTAAATTTCTTGTAGCGAGTGGGGCTGTTTGACTCTGTGTGTGTGTGTGTGTGTGTGTGTGTGTGTGTGTGTGTGTGTGTGTGTGTGTGTGTGTGTGTGTGTGTGTGTGAAACTTGACTCAGTATCTTTGTGTGCATGTGCGAAACTTGACTCAGTATCTGTTTTTTCTTCTTTTCTTTGTTTGTCGTCTTTTTGTCTTAGTGCAGTGTTCTTTTTTTATTGTATTCCTCCATACCCCAAAAGGGGAAAAGGCAATAAAATCTTGAAATCTTGAATCTTGATATCAACGACGGGGCAAGGACAAGAAGGCCAGCACTAATATGTGTCCGCAGCCGGGGAACAGTTTTGCTACCTTTGCAAGGCTGTATAATGGGGATAATTCTGTTTTGGAACATCTGCGCTTGTAACTGCGCGTGTCCGCTCAGAATAGTCTATCTTAGAGATTAGTAGCGTTCAGAATACAACACACTGACGTTTGATGGCCGTGCAAGCGAGGAAAACTCAATCGTCTGTTTACAACGTCGGCCATGTTTGTCGATTGTCCAGATATTTTTGCTGGCCTTTTTTCTCGTTGCCCCGTCTTTGATATCACCCTTATGTGGTGGAAAAGGACGTTAAACCCCCAAACACCCAACCACCCACCCTTGTCTTTTGTCGTCAGCGACAATGGAACCGGCTACTGTGTTTTGGCTCCTATAGGCTGAACGCAAGCCTGTCTGTGCATGTCTTTTGTGCGTGTGTCTGAGTGGTGTGACACCACCAGAACAGCTCACAACAATCTTTGAGCCTACGATTGGGTGAGTGTGGGTGGGTGGGTGAGTGGGTGGGTGGGACCCTACAAATGGTAGCTATGGGGCCTCAAATAAAAACAGAAAGTTATCTCTCAAAGGAAATGTAATCCTGATGATAAACTTCTACAAAAGTCTCACGTATTGATCGTGTTCAGACACAGTCTGTCTGTCTGTCTGTCTGTCTGCCCCCCCCCCCTCTCTCTCTCTCTCACAGAGAGAGAGAGAGAGAGAGCGATCTACACGGAAGTGCAATTACAATAATTTTAAGCCCACTAGCTTCCGCGGCCTTACCGGAAACTATTCAACACCACCTTCTCACATCCCCTCTCCTTTCAAAGCCTCCGTAATCGCATTCCCTATACCTCGTCTTTTTTGTATTACGAAAGACGTGAATTACTGTTCCTGGCGTCAGACACAATTATTATCACCTTCCTGCTATTTTGCGTTATTAGCTTTATGTGCCGTCAGTTTGAGAGTCTGGTGACTCAGCTGGTTGAGTTTTCACGGGGCAAAACTTCTGTAGCTTTCCGACCACAAATGTTACGAGGCCTCAAAAAAATGCCTATGATTATATTCTCTATTGGCGTCAGGCATCATAGTCACCCCTAAAAAATGCTCCAATCTAGGGGGAAAAAAATGCTTCAATCTAGAAATACAAATTACAAAAAAAAAAAACAAAAAAAAAAAAACAACAGATAATAACAGAAAATTACCATGCACAGACCATTTAAGGGCACGCACTTGACAGAAGTTCAACAAATTCTGTTGTCTCATTTCCGATCAGGCCTCACTGGGTAATGCAAGCGTACTTTCTGTTCAGGCCAGAAAGCACTTCACTCAAATCCACTCGCGTCACCTTTGCCTGCCCTGTGCGCAAAAAAGTCTTAGCTTCACTGACAGTTTGCCTCCTGTTCCCCCCCCCCCCCCCAACGTTTGCACCATGCCCTACAAATACAAAAATCAGGACAATCACGCTGTTTCGTGACAACAAAAATTATTAGAGACTAGCACACTCGCTAAACATTGTCCTTCAAAAAACAACAAACACAAAAAAAAAACAAGCACGTGACCCAACGCTCTATTTGTTGTATTACGTCTGTGCAGGCATTTGTTCCCCAAAGCACCTATTTCTCACTCCCTCTATGCTACGTTCCCCATTTGGAGCCCTCATATTCACGGCCCTTGACTGCAGAGGTCCAGTTTATCGCCAACTTTTTTTTATTTTTATTCTCAGTCATGACATCACAAAAGTGCAAAACTAAATACAGCGCTAGCAAAACGGGTTTCTACCGGTCAAAGGGAAGCAACCATCTGTTAGTATGCTACTGGGAAAAACTCTCAGCCGAGTTAATAATTATAACCCTTGCTGTGGACAGGACAGGCCAAGTCTAAACACACCCATGCACCTACCCCCATCCAACCTGTTAAAATTCCTGAAAGAGCAAGGCCTCGAGATAGAAAGGTCCCGTGTGCGAATCCTTTGTCAATCAACACATAGCTAGACGTAAGAGTTGTTGACCTTCGGCGCTTTTTAGCTGTTGGAGATTGGAGGGAAGTCTTTAGGAATATAAACAACACAACAAAACAAAACAAAAACAAGCCACCCCTCCCCCCCCCCCAAATAAAAAAAAAGGAAAACTCCCCCAAAACCCATCCAACCAACCAACCAACCCAACAAAACAAAACAAAACAACAACAAACAAGCATGTTTCTTCACACACACACACACACACACACACACACACACACACACACACACACACACACACACACACACACAGACGAACTAACGAACAAAAAACGACTCAGCTGTAAGCATCTGCAGTAACAGAGGACCGCATTGCTCGGGAAACAGTGGAATCCCTCTCTAGCAACAAGATCGTCGTTCAACGAAAACCCACATTCTCATACAACTGTCTCCAGCGACTCACCCTTCCTGGAGGTCGCCAGATTTCAGCTGTCGAATTTTTTATTTTTTTTCAATCACCGATGACACGTACCCACCCTCTACCTGTCTCCAAGCGATCGTGTAAACTCGATTCTGGACTCTTCTGTAATTGACGCAAGACCCCAAAACAAGAAACCGGATATTCTGAGAACCAGGGTTATCAGGATGAGCCGCAGACATTGCCAGGCCCTAGGAGAACACACGATGCCCAGATTTCCCTGGGGGACTTATTCGGCTTGGCCGAAATGGTCACGTTCGATAGCATGTCTACGTTCTCGTAGGTCTATGTCCTACAGGCGTAAGGACACAAAATGACCGTGGGGGTCATGTTTGGTGTTTGTCTGAGGTACCCTGTTTGGCGAGTGTGCTAGTCTGTAGTGATTTTTGTTGTCATGAAAAAGCGTGATTTTCGTGATTTTTGTTTTATCTAGGTCAAGGTGTATGCCAGGCGGTCACAAAAAGAGGCAAGCTGCCAGTGAAGCTGGGACTTTTTGCACAGAGGTGGGACACAAGTGAGGCAAGCGGATTTGTGTTAACTGCCTCTCCGGCCCAAAGAGAAAGTAGACGTGCATTACTCCAGTGAGGCCTGAGCGGAAAGGAGACATCCAAATTATTTAGGCCCCTGTCAGGTGCGTGCCTTTGAATAGTCTGTCCTCTTTATGGTAGTAATTGTTTCTAGACTGAAACATTTTTAGGAGTGACTATGATGCCTGAGGCTAATTGGGAATATGAGGGCATTTTGAGACCCTGTGTATTTGTGTCCTTCGCCCTGCAGCGATCCTAACCCTAACCCTAAGAATGTAATGACACGTGGAATTATCACAGACCCGCGTTGACAAAGACCTCCAGGAACATAGACCACTGGGACCATAGGGCTGGCCCCGTCACTTTCGTATGGGACAGGCAATATCGTTATACCTCGCATTGAAACGCATTGCCGACCTTGACCGCGCGCCGTGGAATTCCCCCGTGTCCCAGGCACTGTATGCGTGCACAATCCTTGTCAACCGGGCGATTTTGGCAGTTTCTCGTGTTTTTTTGTTTGTTTGTTTGTTTGTTTTTTGTTGTTGTTGTTGTTTGGTTTTTTTTAAAGAGGTCTTTTCCAGATGTTTCCCTAATCATGTTTGGTATGTGGCACCGTTCATTCGAGCCGACCGTCGGGGGTTCTCTCCGGGTACTCCGGCTTCCTCCCCCTCTGCTTTGGAAATGTTCAGCCCACAAAATTAAAAAACAAATGCAATTCTAAAAATTCCGAAACTTCAACTGCTGAGCTGGCCCTTCGCACCACGTGATTTTCATGTGTTCATGTGTGTGAGAGAATGCACGTGATTCACGTGAGCATGCGTGGGGGATTTAGCTCGCGGCGCTTTGAGCCAAGAATTTGGGATTATCATTATAATTGTTATTATTGCGGAGATTTTTCCACCTTTAAATAGGGAGAGCCGGGATAGCCGAATGGACTCTCAATGCGCATGTCGTGAGTTCGAACCCCGGCTGGGGCCAAATGCAAATATTTGTGCTGGCCTTTTTTCTCGTTGTCCCGTCTTTGATCCCGTATGTGGTGGAAAAGGACGTTAAAATTCCCAAACACCCACCCCACCCACCCCGTCTTTGATATCACCCTTACGTGTTGGAAAAGGACGTTAAAATCCCAAACACCCACCCCCACCCTCCACCTCTAAATTTACCTTCAAGAAGACCACGTTTGCACGTCCCCACTACAGTCACTCACCGAGCCGTAAATCTACTGTAGCCGTGAGAAATTTCCGTGAATCGCGGAGATTGTTGACCGGTTCGCTGAGCAACGATTGGCCAATGGCTGTGTATTATCACGGATCTCTGAGAATTTTGCTGGGTTTTCCTTCATAATGGCCCGTCTTCTCCCTGCCATGAATACTGATTGGACCTGCACGATCGGGAGTCTGCACGGTCGATTGATCGCTTGTGTCGTCGTGCCAGTTCGTGATCGTCAGAGAATATTCCAGTCACCGGAATTCACTGGTCGTCGTATTGAGGGTGGTAATTTGCCACAAGATTTATTTGTCAGTTCATAATTTTTTTTTAAAAGTTTTCTCAATATAACAAGCGTAGGGAAAAAGTGACCGGGCAAACATTTGGCCAATTTCACGCGCATACGCGCGCGAGGAGAGAGAGAGAGAGAGAGAGAGCGCACACACACACACACACACACACACACACACACACACACACACACACACACACACACACACACACACACACACACACACACACACGTGTCACCTTTTTTTTTTTTTTTTTGCTGCCCCAACTCTTCGCCAGTTCCAGTGGTGTTCCGCGGAGGGCTCGAAAGCTGGGGCAATTTTTATTAATGCATGACGATGGAGATGAGGATGATGGTACGATGATGCTATGGAGGTCCATGTGGTTTTGGGCTGCGGCACAGGGCCGCATTCCACGCTTCCTGTCATAAATATCCCGGGCTTGACCAGGCCCGGGAACTACGGCACCTGCGGTGCCGACCGTGAAAACATCCACATCAGAAGACGTGTCATACCAAGGGAAGCACCCCCAAAGCGGCACCCGTGAAGTGGGTGAATCACGGCTGTGTGGCAACAGCCTTCCAAATGGGTCCATAGCACACCCGCTCTGGGTAAGAGCCGACCTAGGTAGGAAAAATCCCGCTTGCCTCGGCTGGGACTCGAACCCGGATCTCCCGGTCCCACTACGTGGGCCGGTATACACGTCACTTCAATCATACAAAATCCAGGGACAGGGGGAGCAAGATTGTCTTATTTTCACTGGAAATTTTCGCCGCATTATACCAACCGCGACCCCACCACGAGTACTGCTGTCCAAATTACAAGAGTTCCAAGAGAGGAGAGGGAACCAAAGAAAGGACGTAAATCCGTGGAAGTTTTGACGTATTTAGGTGTTTGTGCCTGTGCGCTTAATAAATTAACATTAGTCGTTGCTCTCTCTCTCTCTCTCTCTCTCTCTCTCTCTCTATTTGTGCTGGCTTTTTCATCGTTGCCCCGTCTTTGATATCACCCGTATGTGGTGGAAAAGGACGTTAAACCCTCGAACACCCCCGACCCCCACCCTCTCTCTCTCTCTATTTGTGCTGGCTTTTTTTTATCGTTGTCCCGTCTTTGATATCACCCGTATGTGGTGGAAAAGGACGTTAAACCCTCGAACACCCCCGACCCCCACCCTCTCTCTCTCTCTCTCTATTTGTGCTGGCTTTTTCATCGTTGTCCCGTCTTTGATATCACCCGTATGTGGTGGAAAAGCACGTTAACCCCCCCCCCCCCCACACACACACACACACACACACATCTCTCTCTCTCTCTTTTCACTGGAACCGTGGTTGATAGGAAATCTTCTGCTTCACATTTCCAGTACTCCTGTATTTCTGTCTTACTGTCCAAAACTTCGTGAATCTTGTTTGACGTCAAACTCAATCTTTTACTACTTTCATTATTCCTATTGTGTACCCGATGTGTAGGCAGAGCTTATTTCGTTACCTGTACATGTCCTGGTGTCTGTTGTTGTTCCATCACGGACCAGCCTGTTCATAAAAGAGGCATGGTGTTTAGTATTTCCACATTACTACCTTCTATCTGTTGTGTACCCGATGTGTAGGCAGAGCTGATTTCGTTACCTGTATATGTCTTGTTGTCTGTGTTTGTTCCACCACGGACCAGCCTGTCTATAAAAGAGGTTTTATGTTTAACATTTCCGCGTGGCTGATTTTAGTCATCCTTTTTAGCACCTCTTTGTTCCCCGACCCGGCGACAGCAGCAAAGCTGGACGTTGTGGTCGAGCCTTCACACAAATCGATGCTGTTATTTTGCTTTGACTTGCATGAGAAGAACAGCTGATTAATTTCCCGCATTAGAATGTAAGCCTTTATTTTCAGCGCGTTAATTGATGGTACAGATTTTGTTGTGTCTGTTTCTGTTGTCGTTGATGCATTTTTGCAGATGACGCAGTGTTCTATATGGAGGAGTGTGTGTGTGTGTGTGTGTGTGTGTGTGTGTGTGTGTGTGTGTGTGTGTGTGTGTGTGTGTGTGTGTGTGTGTGTGTGTGTGTGTGTGTGGTTCGTGTTTGCTGTTGTTGTTTGTAATTGCTGAAGAGAGAGGAGAGGCGGTCCGAATCTCAAAGGAGTTGCGTGCGCCGACATGCTGAAACTCCCACACGTGTGCCTGGTGTGTGTGTGTGTGTGTGTGTGTGTGTGTGTGTGTGTGTGTGTGTGTGTGTGTGTGTGTGTGTGTGTGTGTGGTTCGTCTCCTTGTTTTCCTGACTGCTGGAGAGAGCGAGCAGAGGCGGTCTCACACTCACAAAGCTTACGTACCACACTACGTCAAAAATGAAAGAGTCACACAACGACATCTTTGAACTCCTGCATGTGTGGATAACACTGATGAACATGAAGGAAACAACAACAACAACAAAGTCCTGCCCACACATTTACGAAAAAGGGCGAGTATCTTTTTGGAATCACTGCTCTGGGAAAACCCAGAAAAGGAAACTTTTCGTCAACAATTTGACTCCTCCTCTTTCAAGGTGCCAGTGGGAACAGAAACAGTGTGATCTATTCTGGTACAGTGCATAATTATACTCACGTGTTGTTGTTTTTTTTTTTAAGTTTACAGGAAAATATGATACGCGATGTTTCTGCAAAATAAGGTAAGGTCTAGTTACCTGTAATAAGATCGGTGATACGTTAAAGAGAAGAAAACAAACGCCCGTTGATCTTAATGTTAGATTTTTTTTTCGTTAACCCCCCCCCCCCCCCCTTTCTCTCTCTCTCTTTCTCTCTCCACGCTTACGGTTTGCTTATGTGGTTAGTTTTTGTAGAATAAACATAGAAGCTTGTAAGAAGAGGCAGTAGTGTCTGCAAACCAGTAGCTTCGGATAAACATCTCTCAGAGAGAGAGAGAGAGAGAGAGAGGATTATCTGAAGCTACTGGCTTGCAGACACCACTGTGTGTATTGATACCTATATACTGTTACGTGAATGTGTTGCTTATATACTGTGCCTTTTACCTCTCATGTGTTTTGCATTTGATACCTGTATCCTTTTGTATGTCCTGTCTGCAGTGTGAGCGGACGTCAGTAGTAGTAGTAGTAGTAGTAGTAGAGAGAGAGAGAGTGTGTGTGTGTGTGTGTGTGTGTGTGTGTGTGTGTGTGTGTGTGTGTGTGTGTGTGTGTAGCATTAGCAACGGCAAGAATGAAAACTGGACCACTGGACCAATGTCTTTTACCGTTGACAAATATAAAGTTTCGTTTCATTTCATCTCTCTCTCTCTCTCTCTCTCTCTCTCACACACACACACACACACACACACACACACACACACACACACACACACACACACACACACACACACACACACACACACACAATTTCACACCCATCTCTTTGCGGGGCTATTTACCGCATTTTTTTTCCCGCAAGTACAGTCACGCGCACACCTCACGGTGCAGACTGGCAAGAGTTTGATTTAGTCTAATTACACCCTTCCTCTGTGTGATGCATTGCTAGTAATAATGAGGTGCCCCGGCTGTCTAACGCAAATGAGACGCTGGCACGTAAAAAGGACAGTTCTTAATGCGGCGTCGGAAGCTGCTATTACAACAACGCGACGTGCAGTCAAAATAGACTCGAGTGCTTCTGGTGTTACTCAGTCCCAAATGAGTGGCACCGCCAGGACAAAGTGTTTCCCCAGACAGTACCACTGAGTGTTTCCATTTTCAAATGAGTCTTTCCAACGAACTTATCACTATTATTATTGTTGTTGTTGTTGTTGTTCGGGAAATCCGGGCTGCTTTCACGGGGGAAGGGCGTCGCCGCGGTGCAGCGCCACCCAAAACCTATCCTATTTTTCAATTTTGATTGGGGAGGAAAGCCGAGTAACCCGGAGAGAAACCACCGATGTGCAGACCGGTAGCCAGGAAAAACCCGGTATCACATACTAATTATTATCACAAGCTCGACCTGGGCTCGAACCCACGCTTCATCGCCGTCACAGCGGTGATGGCTGTTCAGTAGCTGACGCTCACGTGAATCACACGCATCCTCTCACACACTGGACGCATTACAATCGGCTATTTAAGTTTCGGAATTAGAACTGCATTTGTTTTCAAATTTTGTGGGGTAATTATTTCCAAAGCAGAGAGGGGGGAGGGGGGGGGAGGAAGCCGGACTACCCGGAGAGAACCCCCGACGATCGGCACGAATGAACGGTACCACGTACGAGAAGGAAAAATTCTTTGCCCCGTGTGGGACTCGAACCTGACCTCTCGCATTGGTTACAACGTCTCTTAACCACTAGACCCATGTCATTTAGACATCGACTTTGACGAACATGTTACGCACGCTCAAACGGCATTACGCGAAAACAATAATTGTGAAGCAGAGTAGCACTGGAAACACCAGTGTCCATTTTTGATTACACCTCTGGCTAAATGCGACGCTGGCACGTCAAAAAAAAAAAAAAAGAAAAAAAAAAAGCACAGTTTTACTGCAGCCACGGGAGTTGCCTTTACAACAGCCCTAGTCCTTTCACGCCCATCACTAGCCAGTAACGCTGGAATGATCTTACGCTCCGCCGCCGCGTTCGTGTACAATACCGGTGGCAGTTAATAAACTCCCGGAGTCTTAAAACGAGCGTGAAACACTAGGTGAGGGTGCTGTCGTGGAAATGAGACCCCGTAGGATGCACGGTGCATGAATTCTACCCAAACCATCATGCCATTCCGTTTGAAGCAGAAGGTGTACATTTAAACACAGCTCCAGATACGGGGAAATGCCACTACTGGAGCTGTAAATCTGTAGGAGACCGCGTGGTGACGCTGCATTAGGATATTACGATTGTTTTTCTTTTTCTTCTTTATTTCTCGTGTTTTTATGTCCTCCACTCCTTAACTCTTTGACGACGAAGCACAATTTCTAACACGCGATTTCCTATAGGAAATCGCGTGTTAGAAATTGTGCTTCGTCGTCAAAGAGTTAATTCTTCGCTTGGGATAAGTACGATGTATTTGATATTTTATCAGTACACTTGCGTCTACTAATATTGAAGAAATCAAGCGACAAGGAACAAAGAACAAAGGACTAGTTTCCTTGCCCTGCTATCGCCGCTACTGAGCTATAGATAGAAACAAGCCTACATGTCCTAACGGCTTACGGCCTGCTCAGTCCATGTTCAGTCCACATAATTAAAACTTAAATGCAGTTCTAAAATTCCGAAACGTAAATTGCTGAGCTGCCCCTTCGCACCACGTGACTGTAATGTGATCATGTCCAGTGTGTGAGAGAATGCGTGTGATTCACGTGAGCGTGCGTGTTGGGTATAGCTCGCGGCGCTTTGAGGCAAATATTTGAGATAGAGCGCCTATATTAATGAGATTATTATTATTATTATTATTATTATTATTATTATTATTATTATTTATTCGCCAAACATTTTCTTCAACGCATGCCCGCGTGGTCATTTTAAAGACCCACCTACCTATGCTATCACCGCACTGGCCTTTCCACCGTTGGCAAGCGAGCATTCTCCTATTCTGGTCCTTTAGCCTGGATTTGTCTCCGCCAGTCACCGTCCCTTGCTACCTTCGAGAAAAAAAAAAATCCCGTCCTTTTCTTCATCGCTGAACACTGTTTAACTGCCACATCTTGTGTGTCTTTCGGTATGTGCGTGTCGTCGTCCTGCACATTGAGACTTTAAATTTCATCATGCACTGGTTCAATAAATAATGATAATCATAATAATGGGTATTGTATAGGCGCTTTACCCAATTTCATGAATGGGCTCAAAGCGCCGTGAACTGAACCCAACACGCACGCTCACGTGAATCACACACATTCTCTCACACACTGGACATAAACACATTATAATCACGTGGTGCGAAGGATCAGCTCAGCTATTTCAGTCTCGGAAATTAGACGCGTTTATTTTTCAAATTTTGTGGGCTGAACATTTCCAAAGCAGAAGGGGAGGAAGCCGGAGTACCTGGAGAGAACCCCACACGATCGGCCCGAATGATCGGTGCCACATACGAGAAGGAAAAATTCTTTGCCCCGAGTGGGACTCGAATCCCTGACCTCTCGCAGTGGTGACAAGTCTCTTAACCATTAGACCACCGATCGCCCCGTTCACCGTGTCGGTAGCCGCTCCCTCTGTCAAATTTGTCCTTGACCACTTTCTTTTCTTAAAGCAAGCTGCTAGGAGGAAATCAGCACTCCACTTCACAGCCATGCAGTAATAAAATATTCATCTTAATTGCAAATAGTCTAATACCCCCTGGTCGCTTTCGTAATAGGCAAGATGAGTAATCTGTACCTGATGCTTCGCGTGGGTTCGGTCCCTTCTGCATGCACTGCGCAGAATGATTTTTTTTTTTTTTAAATGAGCAAGGAGTGTAGGCGATAAATTCAGAAAGGCGATGCAGTG
>JACVVK020000118.1:252500-325000 GCA_018292915.2 Batillaria attramentaria | reverse complement strand
TGTGTGTCTCTCTCTCTCTCTCTCTCTCCCTTTTTTTTAGTATGGGTACACAGGAATATATATGTTCTCATTGGTCATCATGGTCACCGTCAGTAATTCAAATTAAAAACAAAATGACAGTGGCATGCACTACTAAAGAAAGTGTACGGTAAGAACAGTTATTTGTAGTACTAAGTGTTTTCTGGGGTGAGGGGGTGGGGGGTGGGGATGGACAGTCTACTGTTTGTGTGTGTGTTTGTTTGTTGTTGTTGTTTTGGTGGGGGCTGGGTGTTGTTGTTTGTGTCTGCTTTTGTCGGTGTTATGTCGCTTTTTTCCCCAAATTAACAACTTCTAGAGGACATTATGTTGTTATGATGAACAAACTTATACAAACTTGAAACATTGTCTGTCTCCTGTGACACGCTCCACTGTAGGAGGGAGGATATTATATTATTAAGCTTTTATATATATCGAAGTAGTTATTCGTAAATAGGTGTTGTCCGCTCCCATCCGCGTCTTCATTATTTCAGACAAACCGCGGCTGGAGAAGGTGAACAGATGGTTCTCATGCAACCGTTGACGTCACAGTGGCGACGCAATTCATCTCCCAGTGGACAGCGCCAGAGATGCCAGCAATTATCACTATGGACGGAAATAGTTATACTTTCGTGGTATTTATGGGACAAAGTAAGTCAGGTTTACACCACTCGCCAGTGCAAATTTTCAGTACGTACGTAAGTACAATTTTTATTTATTTATTTATTTATTTATTTATTTATTTATTTTATTTTATTTTTTTTTTTTGGGGGGGGGGGATATAAGTCACTAGTCACTGTTGCTAAAGATAAGTCTTGATATAAACGGCATCGTAGCTACGGCAAAAATCAGAAACATCTCATGGTTTCTTTCGTGGCAAAAAAAAAAAAAAAAAATCCAACTGATCATGAGGGCGAAGGACACAAATACACACGACCTCAAAATGCTTATAAAATCCCTATAAGCCTCAGGCATGATAGTCACCTCTAAAAATGCTTCAATCTAGAAACAATTGCTACCATGAACAGACTATTCAAAGGCACGCACCTGACAGGGGTTTAAATAAATTGAATGTCTCCTTTCCGCTCGGGCCTCACTGGAGTAATGCACGTCTACTTTCTCTGTAGGCCAGAGAGGCAGTTCACACAAATCCGCTTGCCTCACTTGTGCCCCACCTCTCTTCAAAAAGTCCCAGCTTCACTGGCAGACTGCCTCTTTTTGTGACCGCCTGGCATGCACATTACACAAAGATCACGAAAATCACATTTTTTCATGACAACAGACTAGCACACTTGCCAAACAGTGTACCTCAAACAAACACCAAACACGACCCCACGGTCAGTTTGTGTCCTTACGCCTGTTAGGCATAAGAACAGTCTGGAAGACGACACTGGGGAGATTACCGAGAGACGGGGTGGACAGCGTATGGGCTTTACCGAGCGCATAAATATTGTACCTGAGATAAACTGTCCCATAATTACTACGACACTCGACACTCGACAGTGGCCATTTCAGCAGTATGGGGGGATTGTGCTATCATGGGAACGCGGCACGCACGCAGTACATAACTTTGTTAGAAGAACGTACCTATTTCGGTGGCTGACTTTTCCCGCACTACTTTGGTAATTGAGTGGGCTGCATGTGGACAGACTCTCAGACATAGGTTGCGAAAATTGTACTTCGTCGCATACAAGTGAGTGCCAAGGGACGAGAGAGAGAGAGAGAGAGAGAGAGAGAGAACGAACGAACGAACGAACGAACGAAACTTTATTTTACAAGGATAAAGCATTAAGTCTGTCTTCCATCTTGTCAGTGCTAAGCAATGTCTTTCTCCGCCAGCTTTAAAAAAATAATAAAAGGTATTTCTTAAAACAAGATGTAAATATAAATTTAAAATGTGTCCAGTAAACAAGATTCATCTGTTGCAAAATCACAGACTCGGAAACTAAACATCTAGGTAAATATACATTTGGCCCTAGCTGGGAATCAAACTCAGCACCAGAACATTAGAAGTCCAACGTCCTACCATACAACTGTCCCGGCTACCCCCGCTGGTGATGGAAGTAGACTGTATAAAAATTAGAAAGCATGTAACAAACCCAACAAAATAATTATAATTTATATAAATCATACAATTTGCAATCATACAAATTCCTGCGGTAGTAATATCAGTAAAAGGGACATTGTTGGAATCATTGTAACCACTGAAAGCAATTTGGGGCTCTCACTGAGTATCCCTGAACTGCACTAATGGTCTGTCTTAATTTTCACTACTCTCTCTCTCTCTCTCTCTCCCTCTCTCTCTCGCGATTTATATCACACCATTTTATTTTATACTATTGTCATGTTCAAATGCAGAATCTGTGGTATGCAATTCATGATCACATCACGATAGAAACAATTTTCTGTAACCAAACGGCCAAAAGTATGTATGCACACAAGAAACATGTTTTCAAAGAATATAATAATAATTATTATCATCTAGTATCGTCAGTCCAAAACACACACATATCGTTGCACATGAAGATCCTTCTGTACAGCACTGAAGGCACACACACACACACACACACACACACACACACACACACACACACACACACACACACACACACACACACACACACAGAGTCGCACATGAAAAGTCACCTTTATTTACACCTCCAAAGACAGCCAGGCTTTTTTTTTAAAACAGTGACTGGAATGCCTAAATCGTCTTCTCTCACTGAGACAACCGTGACGTTGTCCACCTCCCACGACTGAATGAGGACGCACAGGGTTCGACTTTGGGGGAGGTAATAAATATGTTGCTGGTGGTAATATTGGCGACAAGGAGGAGGATGAAGGTAAAGCGGAGGTTCGACCCAAACTTGTCATTTCAGGCGAGTTTGCACTAGGCCGAGATGATATGTTTTTGAGTCGAATAGAAGTTGGCCGAGTTTGCAATGGGCCGAGCAGACTCGTCAAGCCTGTCATCTAGGCCCAATGCAAACACGGCCAAGTCCAATTCGACCCAAAAACATGTCATCTCGGCCCAGTGAAAACTCGGCCGAAATATTAAGTTTGGGTCGAATTGTGTTCGGCCGAATTTGCAATGGGCCGAGTAAACTTGCCAAAACTGTCATCTCGGCCCAATGCAAACTCGGCCAACTCCAATTCGACCCAAAAACATGTAATCTCGGCCCAATAAAAACTCGGCCGAGATGATGTTTGGGTCGAATTATGCTTAACCCAGTTTGCAATGGGCCGAGTAGACTTGTTAAGCCTGTCATCTTGGCCCACTGCTAACTCGACCAACTACAATTCGACCCAAAAACATGTCATCTCGGCCCAGTTAAAACTCGGCCGAGATGATAAATTTGGGTCGAATTAGGGTTGGCCGAGTTTGCAATGGGCCGAGTAGACTTGTCAAGCCTGTCAACTCGGCCTACTGCTACCTCGGCCAAATCCAATTCGACCCCAAAACATGTCATCTCGGCCCAATGAAAACTCGGCCGAGATGAAAAATTTGGGTCGAAATTTGCTTGGCCGAGTTTGCAATAGGCCGAGTAGACTTGTCAAGCCTGTCCTCTCGGCCCATTACAATCTCGGCCAACTCCAATTCGACCCAAAAACGTGTCATCTCGGCCCAGTGCAAACTCGGCCGAGATGATAAATTTGGGTCGAAATTTCTTGGCCGAGTTTGCAATGGGCCGAGTAGACTCGTCAAGCCTGTCATCTCGGCCCACTGCAAACTCGGCCAACTCTAATTCGACCCAAAAACGTGTCATTTCGGCACAGTGCAAACTCGGCCGAGATGATAAATTTGGGTCGAATTAGGGTTGGCCGAGTTTGCAATGGGCCGAGTAGACTTGTCAAGCCTGTCAACTCGGCCCAATGCTAACTCGGCCAACTCCAATTCGACCCAAAAACGTGTCATTTCGGCACAGTGCAAACTCGGCCGGGATGATAAATTTGGGTCGATTTATGGTTGGCCAAGTTTGCATTGGGCCGAGCAGACTTGTCAAGCCTGTCAACTCGGCCCAATGCAAAGTCGGCCAACTCAAATTCTACCCCAAAAAACATGTCATCTCGGCCCAGTGCATACTCGACTGAGATGACAAGTTTGGGTTGAATTAGGGTTGGCTGAGTTTGTAATGGGCCTAATAAACTTGTCAAATGTTATCTCGGCCCAATGCAAACGCGGCCAACTCTAAATCCACCCAAAAACGAGTTTGCACTGGGCCGATATGACAAGTTTGGGTCGAATGAGGGTTGGCCGAGTTTGCATTAGGCTGATGTAACAGGGGACAATAGCTCACAGGGAACAGGGCAAATGCAGGCACACATACATCCACTTACACATACATGTACATTCACTGAACTTCACTCACACAGACACGCTTACACACAGGCACATAGCACTCACTCACTGGGCGGCTCGGGGGAAGTACTGACAAGTGTGGAGGCCTGCTGTCCCAAGTTTGCTGGAGGCCTGCTGTCCCAAGTTTGCGTAGCTGACGGGGGTAAATATTTGTATTATTTCATTGGGTTTATTATATATGTATTTTGTGATTGTTTCATTGTGTTTTATTTAATTGATGTTAATATTTGTATTATGATTTCATTTGGTTTATTATATAATTATGTATTTTTGTGGTTGTTTCATGGTGTTTTTATTTAATTGATGTCAATTGCTTTATTACATTATGATGGATTGTTTCTTTATGTTTGATTCATCATTAACTGCTTTATTTTGCCTAATTTATTGTTTGCTGACTGTTCACAGGGTAACTTCCTATTAAACATCGATCACATAACGACGCCGTGTCGCTTCCTCCGTTACATCTGGTGTCAGGAGTAGGATAGGAAGTGGCTTTACCCCCGTCAGCATGTCGGACAACGAGAACGAGAAGGTGGACGTGAAGTCAGTGGAGGACCTTCGGCGTACAGTGGCCCAGCTTCAGGTTCAGCTGGAGACTGACCGTAAACGTCTCGCATCTTCACAGAGGACGGAGAACAGCACCGTCTTCTTGTCCGATCAACGCAGAATCGCACGATTCACCGACAGACCACAGGAACCAGGGGACGTCTCTCTGCAGGACTGGCTGGACGACATCCGTGCTGCTATCACTTTCCGTGGTATAAGGGACAATGATCATGCTGCCTTTATTCTTGAACACTTGGGAGGGAAGGCCAGAAGGGAAATTATCGGAAGAGGGGGTGCCAAGCTCTCAGGTGAACAGATTTTTTCCATTCTAGAGCATGTTTTCGGAGATGGGGCTTCCATAGCCAGAATCCAGTCTCAGTTCTATTCCTATAGACAGGGTGAGGAGGATTTACTGACTTGTTCCCATAACCTTGCAACTCTCGCAGACAAAATTGAAGCTGTAGAGAAAGACACTGCGTTCTCCAAGCGCAAAAAATGACATCATGAAAGAAAGACTGGCTGAAGCTGTGAGAGACAGGGATCTTCGACGGGAACTGCGTCGCTTGAACACAGAGATTCCTTCACTTTCATTTTTTGATTTGAGAGACAGAGCGATGCAGTGGTTCGGCAGCCCTGATAATGCAACATGTGTTTCAAGAATTGAAGAAAAGCAGACGCAGAGTGAACTCTGGGATCTCCTGAAACGCCAGTCGGAGCAGATAGAGCAGCAACAGTTACAAATCCAACAGCTGACAGCCAAGCTTCAAACACTTTCACGTGATCGTCCTACTGAAGAGACACGGCGATGCTATAACTGCAATGCGTCCGGCCACCTCAGACGGCATTGTCCCCAGCGGCAAACTTACAACCAAGGTGGACGAGGACAAGTGCGTGAAACCAACGCCCACCGACAACACCAGCCACAGGGATACCGGCAGTCCCAGCAGGATTTAAACACGAGACACCCGCCATTGTGAGCCAAATGACGGGTCGGAATGCCACTCGTGCAAACGGCTCAACTCGACTCGAAAAGGCTGTGGGGGACTGCCCAGTAGTGAAGGTGGAGATTGGCGGATATCTTGTCAGCTGCCTGGTCGATACCGGTGCCCAGGTGTCTACCTTAACTGAGACCTTTTTTAAGACAGCCTTTGGCAACACTTCACAAATTGAGGACATGTCAACGTATCTGAAAGTGTCGGGTGCTCAGGGCCTCGATGTCCCGTTCCTCGGATATGTGGAACTCGACGTGACAATCATGGATAAGACATTGCCAAGTATGGCGTTCCTCGTCGTGAGAGATCCCCAAGGCAGTATGGCGGACAGAAAAAGGAGAGTCCCAGGGGTACTTGGATCGAACATCCTGAGGCAGGTGAAGCTTCTCGGAGGCATGGATCATCCAGAGTCATCCCTCTGGCAAGGTGTCCAGCGCTCTCTACGAGGAACTCGCCACATCAGAAAGGGCAGAGAGTCACGTCAAACCGACGGGGCGGAGGCCTGTTCGGATTCCTGCTCGCAGCCTGAAGGTGATCACCTGTACAACTAGACCTGTCGCTCCAGGCAAGCACTGCGACATCCTGATTGAACCGTCGGAGAGGCTGCAGCTCCCCGCAGGCATTGGCGTTGGGAGATGTATTGTCCGTGTTGATGGGACTGGCATCGTTCCCGTCCAGGTTGCCAATATCAGTGACAAAGACGTGTACCTCAGACCATACGTGCCCATAGCCTGCGCTTTTGAAGCTGACGCCCCTTCGCCATTCAGCGTGACTGTTACCCAGGAGGAAATCCTCATCGAGGAGACTGATATTCAGCCCACAGTCCAGGACTTCACTAGAGATGTTCTGTCCGAAGTTTCAGTTGGAGACGGCATCAGCGAAGACCAGCGCCGGCGTCTTTTCACAGTCCTGAACAAGTACGAGCACACCTTCAGCAGAGGGGAGGATGATCTCGGGTTCTGCGACCTGATACATCACAGGATCGTGACAACTGACGACACAGCAGTAAAGGTACCACACCGCCGGATTCCCCCGCAGTACTGGTCTGATGTCAGAGATTACCTGCAAAATGCACTCAAGCAGGGCATCATTCGTGAGTCAAGCAGCCCCTATGCTTCCCAGTGCGTCATTGCGAGGAAGAAAAATGGCAAAATCCGTTTCTGCGTTGACTATAGAGGGTTAAACGCGAAGACGCACAAAGACGCCTACCCACTTCCCAGGATTGAAGAAGCGCTGGATGTTTTGAAGGGTGCCACATACTTCTGCAGCCTTGACCTTGCCCATGGTTTCAATCAGATACCAGTCGCAGAAGAAGACATGGAAAAAACTGCTTTCCGCGTTGGCACAGGAGGACTCTATGAATACACAAGAATGGCATTCGGCCTGTGTAACGCCCCAGCTACCTTCATGCGAGTCATGGACAAGATCTTTGGCGACCAGAACTTTCAGACACTTCTCATTTATGTAGACGACCTCCTCGTGTTTGGAAAGACATTTGAGGAAACACTTGAAAGGCTTGAACTCGTCCTCTCCAGACTGTCTAAAACAATCTGAAAGCACAGCCAAGCAAATGCAACCTTTTCTTCAACAAGCTGAGGTATCTGGGCCATCTCGTGACGCCTGAGGGGATACTGCCTGACCCGGACAAAGTGTCTGCTGTGACCAACTGGCAGGAACCTACCAGCGAAAAAGACCTACGAGCCTTCCTCGGACTCACAGGCTACTATCGCCGATTTGTACCAAAGTACGCCCAAGTCGCAGCACCTCTGCATGCTCTGCTGAACAAGACACAGGGGAGTGGACGCAGGAAGGGCCTTACGGGATGGAATCAGCACTGTTCGGAAGCCTTTCAGGAGCTGAAACGCAGGCTGACAACAGCTCCAGTCCTCGGGTACCCGGACTTCACACGCCCATACGTTCTGGAAATAGATGCCAGTTTCCAGGGACTTGGCGCCGTGTTATCCCAGGAACAGGATGGGAGGAAGGTCGTCATCGGGTACGCCAGCAGGGGCTTGAGAGAGAAAGAGCACTCCATGAGAAGGTACAGCAGCATGAAGCTGGAGCTGCTCGCACTCCGCTGGGCCATCACCGAAAAGTTTCGGGACCTGCTGCAGGGTACCAACTTTGTCGTCTACACGGACAACAACCCGCTCAGCTACATCCAAACCTCTGCAAAGCTGGGAGCATCAGAGACCAGATGGGCAGCGGAACTGGCCAATTTCGACTTTACCGTGAAGTACCGATCCGGTCATTCAAACAGAAATGCAGACGCCCTGAGCCGGAGGGAAATCCATGTGGAACAGCTGATGGCAGAGTGCGACGAGAGCCAGGTCGCTTCTACACCGATCCCAGCGGGAATTACAGACGCCATCGCGGACCTTACCCCAGACTTCATCTTACAGGAAGTTCACGTAAGAGAAAAGCAAGATCCAGCACCATCCACGCTGCCAGCTGCTGATCTTTCCAAACTACAGGAACACGACCCTGTCGTAAACAGAATCCGCCAGCTGTTCAGGACCGGTCACAAACCGACACGCCGACAAGCACACAAAGAAACTCCCCAAGTGAGGAAGATCCTCCGCCACTGGCACCAACTCAAAGACAGAAACGGCACCCTCTGTCGGGCCGTGCACGAAGACGGTAAGGACACGCTCCAGGTACTCCTACCTTCATCACTGAAGCCAGAGATCCTGAAAGCTGTCCATGATGACGCCGGACACCCATCAGCTGAGAAGTCCTGCAAGCTTGCACAGGGCAGATGTTTTTGGCCGGGGATGATGGCCGATATCACAAGGTACGCCGGCGAATGTCAGAGATGTTTCTTTGCGAAAGAAGGCAGGAAAGTCCATACTACCATGGGAACCTTGACAGCAACACATCCCTTAGAAGTTCTAGCAATGGACTTTACACTGCTTGAGAAATCATCCAGCGGGATAGAAAACGTGCTCGTCCTGACAGATGTATTCACAAAATTTACTCAAGCAGTCCCTACGAAAGACCAAACTGCTCAGACTGTGGCAAAGGCTCTCGTCAATCACTTTTTTCTCAGATACGGGATACCAAGGCGTCTGCACAGCGATCAAGGGAGAAACTTCGAGGGTCAGGTCATCGCAGAGCTCTGCAAGTTGTACGGTATACAGAAGAGCCGCACTACACCATTCCACCCAAGCGGAAACGGCCAGTGCGAACGTTTTAATAGGACAATGCATGACCGTCTGCGCACACTTCCAGAGAAAGCAAAGAGAAGATGGCCAGATCACCTGCCCGAACTCGTCTACTTTTACAATGCAACAGTGCATTCCACAACTGGTTATACGCCATTCTTCCTCTTCTTTGGGCGTGACCCGTATCTGCCCATAGACAGCCTGCTTGGATTTACGCAAAGCACAGCAACAGCGGGTCACGTCGCAGCAGTGGACGACTGGGTGTCGGAACACCAGAAACGCATCAGCCTGGCATACAAACAAGCACAGGGAATGACAGACAAAGAAGTGTCACGACGACAGGCAGCCGCAGCAGCGAAAACAAATGACGATGGTATACCTGCAGGAGCAACCGTCTATGCCAAGAATCGTCAAGTGAGAGGCAGAAACAAGATCCAGGACACCTGGAACTCTGAGCCCTATCAAGTTGTTTGCCGCCCCGACCCACAGGGAAACACCTACATGGTGCAGAGTACTGGAAGCAGTGGCGGAATCAGGACACTGCATCGTACCGAACTGCGAGTCCCAAGGACGGCAGAAACAATTGACCCAGCACCCCGACGTTCCGAGCCTGCATCATCTGATACTAGTGATAGCGATACGACTGACACAGAGGACGGCGGTCAAGAGTCTTCATCTTCACGAGATGAAACACAAGACAGGCGCAACCCCTCCAGTCCTTCTTCCGCTGACTCTGGTGACAGCCGGGTACCTGTTTCTGCAGATGTTGCCGACCGCAGCCATACTCAAGTAGGGGAGCATAGCGGCCCTCGGAGATCAAGGCGTTCTACAAAGGGACAGCACCGGAACCCTCATCATCTTCCAGTGTCAGCTGTACACCCAAAGACGGGTCTGTTCGAACAGTTGCTGGCAATACAAACTCTTCTGGTGCAGACATTCCGGGACCAGAGGTTAACCATATAGGCAAGGACGTTGTCGAGGACGCCAACTTCAAGTAGGGGAGTATGTAACAGGGGACAATAGCTCACAGGGAACAGGGCAAATGCAGGCACACATACATCCACTTACACATACATGTACATTCACTGAACTTCACTCACACAGACACGCTTACACACAGGCACATAGCACTCACTCACTGGGCGGCTCGGGGGAAGTACTGACAAGTGTGGAGGCCTGCTGTCCCAAGTTTGCTGGAGGCCTGCTGTCCCAAGTTTGCGTAGCTGACGGGGGTAAATATTTGTATTATTTCATTGGGTTTATTATATATGTATTTTGTGATTGTTTCATTGTGTTTTATTTAATTGATGTTAATATTTGTATTATGATTTCATTTGGTTTATTATATAATTATGTATTTTTGTGGTTGTTTCATGGTGTTTTTATTTAATTGATGTCAATTGCTTTATTACATTATGATGGATTGTTTCTTTATGTTTGATTCATCATTAACTGCTTTATTTTGCCTAATTTATTGTTTGCTGACTGTTCACAGGGTAACTTCCTATTAAACATCGATCACATAACGACGCCGTGTCGCTTCCTCCGTTACACTGAGTAGACTTGTGAAACCTGTCATTGCAAACTCCGCCGAGATGACAAGTTTAGGTTGAACGGGGGTTGGTCCTGCCTCCACTTTACCTTTATCCTCCTCGTCGCCATCATCACCACCAACACCATACTTTTTTACTTCCTAAAGTCCAACCCTGTGCATCCTTGTTCGTGGGAGGTGGTACGTGGACGCTACTGCCGTTTTCTTAGTAACTGCTTCCTAAAACGCTACCTTGCCAGTTTTAGTATCAGTGTCTAAGCTTATAGCTGAGCCTCTGCATGTGGTCTGGTCCAGCTTCACCTTCATCCTCCTCCTCGTCACCCACAAACCCCTACCTCCCTAAAGTCCAGCCCCGTACGTCCTTGTTTGTGGGAGGTGGACAACGTTACTGTTTTCTCAGTTACGGCTAGAATGGGGCAATGGCACCACCTGTATACAACTCTTTAGGCAGTCCAGTCTTTGTTTAAAAAAACAACTACCACCACCACAACCCTCCCCCCCCCAAAAAAAAAAAACAAAACAAAAAAACCTGGCAGTCTAGGGGAGTGACTTTTCATGTGCAACGATAATTATGTGTGCACGATGCTGCACGCGAGAAGGATCTTCATGTGCAACAATATGTGTGTGTAAAACGTCAGATACCAGACAACAACACAGAACTACCAAACTAACCAGCTCACACAGGGTTTTTCTCGTTTTTGTTTTTTACCCCCCTTGATGACGTCATTGTGGTCACTTCACCCCATCCGGCACCACCAACAGCCAAAGGACACTACTCCTACCCATACACAAACATCACTATCCCCCCCACACACACACACACACACACATGACGTCAGAGAAAGCCTCACTTTTGGGGGCTATTTTTTCACATGACTATACTACCTTGTGGCATCAATGTCGAAAAAAAAAGCGTAATTAATTAATGAGAAATGATATGATTAACAATTAAAATGGCCAATATCGTGTGTGGGAACCAGTCTGGCACTGTTCATTTGAAAGTGCACTGTGCAAGTGGGAGTGGGTGGGTGGGTGTTGGGGGTTTAACGTCCTTTTCCACCACATAGGGTGATATCAAAGACGGGTGCAAGTGGGAAGTAAGAACAGTGCTGAAAACAAATTGCTTAAGTTTATTTTGCACAAGAGGCGGAGACTATAAAAATGGAGAACTCAGATCACCCATCAGCACCACACCCTGAACTGGCAGTGACTGCCATCAACATTTTATGAGCTTTTGTTATGTTGCTTCCATAGTTATGGAAACATCGTAAGACGGGCTAAAAATTCCACTTTCAAAGGCAAGTTTTGTGGCTCAAGCGCATTCTGCTTGCATTCTCCGCAGAGAAATGATGTAAGTCTAACTCCGATAATAACGTTTTTGTTACTGGTGGGCATGGTGCCACTGGACGCACTTCTCCAGCACAGTGAGTGCCGTCCGGATGTGTGTGTGTGTGTGTGTGTGTGTGTGTGTGTGTGTGTGTGTGTGTGTGTGTGTGTGTGTGTGTGTGTGTGTGTGTGTGTGTGTGTGTTATTGTGTCCAGGCCTGTACCTCCCAAATTACTCAACTGATTGGCTTCAGATTTGGGGTCTCCTCAAGATCATTGAATAGAGCGACCGAGCACTTGCACTTGGTAATTGCTTAGGTGATTTAGGAGTTCTCACCCTTTTAAGAAAAGTTGGTTGTCTGGCGTTTACAGCATAAAATTTACTTAAATCACTCCAATTTTTGGATGTGGATAGGATGAATACAGTACCCTTGATTGTAGAATAGCAGGACAGTCTGTAAGATAGGCAGCAATGCCTAAATGCTCTATCTTGAATAAAAACGTTTCATCATCATCATCATCATCATCATCATTCTCTCTCTCTCTCTCTCTCTCTCTCTCTCTCTCTCTCTCTCTCTCTCTCTCCGTCTCTCTCTGTACTCTAAAGACAGCTTACCATTCCAAACAACACCCCGACAAATCGGAAACTTGACACCACATCAGCCTTTCAGGGGAAAGCTCTGTCACTCCGGAACGACAATTGCAAGACAGATAAGTTTCCCCATTAGCGTTTTTCCCCAAAGCAATACTGAGACCTTTCGAGAACGTAATACTTCTCAAAGACATGTCGGGATTTTTGTGAACGTGTCTGAGAGACCGAAACGCAAGCTGCACTGCTGCATCAGAGATTAGATAAGAGTCAGAATGACGGTTTTGTTGCTTCCGTGACTGTTTAGAATGATACGTCCTGAAACACAGAGAGAGAGAGAGAGAGAGAGAGAGAGAGAGAGAGAGAGAGAGAGAGAGAGAGAGGCAGACAGACAGACAGACAGACAGACAGAAAAACAGACAGACAGACAGACAGACAGAGACAGAGACAGATGGGGGTGGGTTTGGATGGTAAAATGGACTTCTTATAATGGTGAAAGATGCTAAAACCACACACGTTTCAGAATCTGCCGTTGCTACTTGTCACACACACACACACACACACACACACACACACACACACACACACACACACACACACACACACACACACAGTGTATTTTCATCACAGGACACGGTCACTGACTAAAACGTACCATAAGGACAGGTCAGTAAGTACACTTTGTAAGCACTATCTACAAGAGCAGAACGCCGTACGGGAATTTCCTCCCTCTGTCTTTTCTTTCGTCTTACTCACACAATTACTCCTTTGCGTAAACTCGTGATTTCAACAACACATTTTGACTTTGAAAATGACTCTATTGATTTTCATTATTTTTGCCTCGGAACATCAGCGATCCTCGTTTGAAGTTGCCTTCGTTAGCCGTTATTCTTGTCTGCTTTCTCCTGTTAAAACAGTTTTCTGAGCTCTTTCATATCCAGCATCTTCAGTGATCGCGACGATCTTTACTTCTTCTTTGCCCTCAGCAGGAGTCTTCTGAAAGTGTTATGCATGGGTGGTTAGGTTTACTGTACCGTGAAGTGTACGTGGGTCGGTAGATCCCTCTGTCTGTCTGTGTGTGAACGGTTCTACAGCCATAATGATGGCTGCATACTAAATCATCATCCTCAAACGGAAAATTAAGTGTAGTTATCGTTATTGCTCTCTCTCTCTCTCTCTCTCTCTCTCTCTCTCTCTCTCTCTCTCTCTCTCAGAAGTAGTAGTAGTAGCAGTGGTGGTGGTAGTAGTGGTAGTAGTAGCAGTAATAGTAGTCGTAGTAGCAGCAGTGGTGGTGGTAGTAGTAGTGGTAGTGGTAGCAGTAGTAGTAGTAGTAGTAATAGTAGTAGTAGTAGCAGCAATGGTGGTGGTAGTAGTAGTAATAGTAGTAGTAATAGTAGTAGCAGTAATAGTAATCGTGGTAGTAGCAGCAGCAGTGGTGGTGGTAGTAGTAGTAGTAATAGTAGTAGTAGTAGTAGTAGCAGCAGCAGTGGTGGTAGTGTTGGTGGTGGTAGTAGTAGTAGTTGTAGTAGTAGCAAGGACAAGATTTAATATAAGACATGCCTATGACCTAATCTGTTATCCTTGGAAGATCTCTCTCTCTCTCTCTCTCTCTCTCTCTCTCTCTCTCTCTCTGCGCTTGTCTGTCAGTCTGTCTGTCCATTTCTCCCCCCCCCCTCTCTCCCCTAGGCGCAGCACTACTTTGGCCTTTTCCCTAGAGTTTTAATAAACACCTGATTCCCTCTTTCTTTCTCGTACCTGTCCGGTTGCCTTGGCAACAAATACAGCACGTAGGCCAGGCGAGAAAGCCAATAACTTTCAGCCGGAGGACATTTTCTTCTTTGGCCAGTGACAGTCAAAACTGGCGCTATTTTTTTTTTTTTTTCAGTTTTTGTGTTGTTGGCTTGGGAAAATGTCAAATGCCACAACAATCCCTGTCGTTTCTATGATCTGGTCAGAGCTTCTTCCCACACAAACACACCTAGAGCACACCGCAGTTGCAAAGGCGTAAGGACACAAATTAACCGTGGGGTCATGTGCAGTAAGTATTTGGAGAACCCTGTTTGGCAAGTGTGCTAGTTTGTAATGATTTTTGTTGTCATGTAAAAGCGTGATTTTTGTACTTTGGGGTGTGTGTGTGTGGGGAGGGGGGAGGGGGGAGGGGGTGCAACAGGAGGCAAGCTTCCAGTTGGAACTTTTTTGCGCTGGAGGGGATTTCGGCGAAGCGGCTTTCTGGCCTAAACATAAAGTAGACTAGCATTACTCCAGTGAGGTCTGAGCGGAAAGGAGACATTCAAAGTTATTTTAACTCCTGCCAGGTATGTGCCCTTGAACGGTCTGTGCATGATAATTTGGGTTTGTAGATTGAAGCAATTTTAGGCGTGACTATGACGCCTGAAGCTAATAGGGAATATATAGTCATTTTTGAGACCTCGTGCATTTGTGTTCTTTGGCCTGTAAGGCCCTTCCTTGATGAATTCTGGGTTGAGAAATCGCCCTGAGATCTTCTGATAGTGTTTGACAAATATAACACATACACATCCGCACAGTGACAGCGTCTTACAGGCTGGCACCGAGCACCAGCAGAAGGGTACACGCGACGCGAATATCACAAGGAGTCGGCTAGCTTTGCGGCCACGGTTAACAGCTAAGCTGGAAAACTTGAATTTTCGCCGGCTCGCTCAATCTGTCGACGGCACTGTCTTGACATCTACTTATTACTCAGATTATCACAAGCGCAGGTGTTCCAAGATGTAAGCTGGATTCTTTGAAGCGTTTAAGCCAACAGTGTTTTTGTCTCAAGACAGATCAGCCACGAAGACCCTAGACTGATGATGCAGGAATCACTTCTGGTGTAGCTGAGCTCAAGTGTGTATTATCATGGCTTTAGTTTTAGCACGTCACCAAGACAGATTCAATTACGTCGACAAGGATTGCAAGCGTGCTAAATCTGGAATAAAAAGATCAAAATACCAAAAGGTTCAAAACACGCTTAGAGGACAACCGACAAGACAAACACTTTCCCGTACTTTCGACGAAGAGGCCTTCACCATGTAGGTCTAAGACCGCAAACGCAAGAGGGCTCAGACTGGTTATGTACTCCCTATTACCTCAAGGCATCATAGTCAACCCTAAAAACGCTTCAATCAAGAAACAAAAAACTACCATGCACAGACCATTTACTGATTTAGAGCACGGTTCTGATAGGAGTTTTTCTTTGGGGGAAAACATAATTCCAGTGTCTCACTTCCTCTCGGTCCTCACCAGAGTGATCAAAGTCTACCTTCAGTTTCGGCCCGAGAGCCTTTTTACTCAAATGCACTCGCCTGAACCCTGCCTGCCTTGATCCCCAAAATGCCCAAGCTACACCGGCAGTTGGCCTCCTGTTGCAATCCCCTGGCGTGCACCTTGCCCTGCATATACAAAAATTATGAACACCACGACAAAGAGTTAGTTGGTTATTTAGGGCTTAACGCCGCGCAAGCGACAAAGGCTAATTCGCGGCACTCACGACAAAGAAAAATCACTACAAACTAGCAGAGTCGCCAAACAGAGTCCACCAAAAATCATCACACACGACAGCCCCATGCCCTATCTGTGCTACTATGCCTGCAAGGACAGCGACACTTATAAGTTTGAGGGAAAAAAATTATCTGAGCCTTTCGGTATTCCGGATTTTTTTTTTATAAATATTTTTTTAAATTTTTTATTTATTTTATTTTATTTATTTATTTATTTATTTATTTTTTTTTTTTGGGGGGGGGGGGGGGGGCGGTGCTGTTTTTACGGCCCTTGTGTGCATGCTGTCAAGGCAGGATGATTGAGAAGCTGGGAGCGGTAGTAGCCAAAATGAAATCATACACCTGAATGCAGGAACAGCTTGCTTGAATGCGCTTTCTGATCATCATATAGTCGTTGATTATAGCGTGCTGACGACTTGTGGACAGCTCAATCGCATAGCTTCAAAAAGACAAATGAAGTCAACTGTTTTTCTTTTTTTTCCTTAAAGAAATGTTAATGCGCCCACAAGTAAAGTAAATGATATACGCGCATTAAAATGTCAAGAGGTAAAGATTAAGACTGTATGCATACTGCCCAACGCTGCTATCAAATCAACAAAACAATCAAATCAGTTGTAAAAATTTAAAACAAAATCAGAGAAAACAAAATCGGTAAACACATCTAAAAAAAACAACAACCAAGAAATCGATTTAAAAAATCATCAGTATATCATTCTACCAAGAGGTTAAGGAAAGGTTGCAGACACAACAACAAGCGCGACATTTCAGTTTCGCTCTTTATGGAAACATAAAATATTTTAGCGATCTTACTTTAAATATCACACGTGCTTCGGTAAGTACGATCCACACCCACATCTCAGCATTTCACCGCTGATGCAGAAACCCTCGACCGTTGAGTGGGTACTGAGGCGGATAATAAAGTCTCTATCGCATCATTGCCCGCTCTATCTGGCTGGCGAACCTCTTCCACAAAGGTGAACAGTATTCTATTACCAGCACTCAGAGGCGCTGTTGAACACCGATGAAAGCATGCATACGCCGACCGAAAAGCAGCACCGGTATGTGTCAGTTGGTTCGCATTAACAAGGGGTTGACCTGAACGTTTATTAAAGCGACCCAAGTTGACTTTTACAGGCTCACAGATCAGTCTGGACTGTTTGCGGTGACGAAGAGATAATAATAATAATAAAGGTCAGAAGGTAATGAAGTGTGTGCTGCGTTCGGTTTTCATGGAGGATTCGTTTTAGTCAGTGGGCATGGCTACAGGCGTCTGGGCTACACGTTAATTACTCCTTCCCCTACCCTTACTTAAAAAAAAAAGTGGAATATAACTACTTTGGCCATACTGATCAGCATCGTCTCTCTCCAGAAAGAAGAACGAATTTCCCAAGTCGGCCCCGTAGTACACAGTAAAGACTTCTTTGGTCGTGAAGGACGAATGCTACACCGATCCAGACTTCAGCAAATAATACTGCTGAAAAATGAGTCAACACAGTACTCTTCAGGTCTGTCGGAGTGTCTTGCTGAGTTGTTGAAGTTGTTCCACAGACACTGTCCAGAGGAACACGCCACTTACTCAGTTTTGTGCTGAAGTACAACACATTTTTCCGGGAACAGAAAGACACTTTTTAGCCGTTTCTGCGATTCTGTTCAGTCTAGTTTGCGACGATATCGAACGGCACTATTGTCAATGACCGTATTTGCTTGAGGGGTCTGCTAAGTGGTGTCCCCTTCTGCCCTCTCCCCGCCCCTACTCCCCAACCCCCATCTTCCGTGTTCCTCTTAGAAGCACCCCTCCCTCCCCTCCTCCCCGCGCGTCCCCTCCCCCTCCACAATCCCACGCCCCATTCCCCATCATCCCTACGCCCCCTCCCCCCCCCCCCTTCCGTCCCAATCTCCCTCTCCCTCTCGCAGCATCGAAGTCCAGCCTGCCCTCTCTACAACGTTAACCAACTTACGCGAGAAATGTCAGATGTCCTTTGTAGTACATGAAACATGAAATACACATTACAAGGCAATAACGAGAATAATCGCGCTTTATAGCAAAAGAAAAATCACAATCAACGTTTGCTAAATAACCATTTTAATGATATATTGTCAACATTCATTTCTCTGACGTCACACAAAATGGTGGCGTACAGAGGAAACTTGAAGAGAATGTTGCATGTCGAGCGAGAATATGACAAAAAGGATGATTATCTGGCTTGCCTGCGTGCACACGCTCAGACAGTCAATTCATAATCGGGATATTCAAGGCCTTACTGGTAATGTTAAGCTCCCCCAGAAGGCTGGGGAAAAACTTAGAGCTTCTGCTGAATTGCCTGTGTTGTTCCACAACAACCATAGGAAAGAAAACGTAGTCTTACTTTACTTAGTGTTTTGCAGGTTCAGTGTTGAAGTGTGTGTGTGTGTGTGTGTGTGTGTGTGTGTGTGTGTGTGTGTGTGTGTGTGTGTGTGTGTGTGTGTGTGTGTGTGTGTGTGTGTGTGTGTGTGTGTGTGTGTGTGTGTTCCGTGAAAGGCAAGCCAAATCAAAATCAACCTCGTCTAAATATCAGTATACAGTAATATGAATCTGTTGGTTCAAACTCACTTTTGCTGAGGAATTCACATCACCTTTAAAACTGTTGTTTTTTTTAATGTCAGCCAGAGCTGCTCATTAGAATTTAATTCTGTAGGAATCTAAAGTGATACAGAACCCGAACAATGTGTTAAATATAATTATGTCTTCCTTAGAGTCTGACATAAGACTTGCAACTACCACGATGAAGGCAATCGGGAAAGTTTAATACGAAATATGATGCTGGGCGCGTGCTCTCTCTCTCTGCTTTTCTTGCTTTGTTTTGTTTTGTTGCTCTTTCTGGCTTAAAATTTATTCGTACTGTTTATGTGGTGCATAGTATCGGAGAAATATTTATGAGCCTGTACTCTTATTGTTGTCAACGCATTTGTGTGTGTGTGTGTGTGTGTGTGTGTGTGTGTGTGTGTGTGTGTGTGTGTGTGTGTGTGATTGTGTGTGTGTGTGTGTGTGTGTGTGTGTGTGTGTGTGTGTGTGTGTGTGTGTGTGTGTGTGTGTGCGTGCGTGCGTGCGCGCGCGCGCAAGCCTCAGAATATTAGTTTGCATGTTTTGGGTTTTTTTTTAACACAGTGTTAACTATGTCTTGTTTTTTCTGTTTTGGTCTGTTATCACCTGCTATTGTATTGTCGCTTGGAGCTTCTGCTGAGGGGCAGGCGTCACATTCAAATGAGTTAAATTATCAAAATAGAATCAAGTCTCTTTTTCACACACACACACACACACACACACACACACACACACACACACACACACACACACACACACACACACACACACACACACGCGCGCACACGTTGCAAAACAGCGTAACAAAGTTACCAGGTTTTATTATGATAACGAATAAAATCCTTTTAAATGATATCCGTATTCTTCGTCAATAATACGCTCTCACAAAGACTACGCCGATTTTCGAAACAGTGTCGATCAAATTCGACAAGAACTTGAAGCTGAGCGCAGCCCGTGCTTGGAGAAAGGCAAACGGAGGTAAAGATACAGACAGAAAACTCTTGGTGAGAGAAAGAAAGCATGCACACGTCCATCACACTACCTTGTTGGGAGCAGACACCGCCATAGGTGTTATATTTGTTGTTTTGTTTCTTTGTTCCTGCCTGCACCATCATATGCAGAATCCGTTGAATACATGACCTATCAAGCTTCGTAGCATCCTAATAAAGTACCGATCCCCCTTGTTCTACATTTACTGTGGGAATACAAAGTTCAAATTTTCTTTCTTTTGTTCTTCAAAAGTGTTAACTTTCTTGCCTAGAGTTTAGAAGCGCCTGTTTTGGTTCAAACTGAATCTCTGGGGAAAAGTAACCCCGCGGAAACTAGAGGTGGCTGGAGCGCTCAGGGCTCCGAGATTGAAGCGGCTTTTTGGAGAGGCCACCACCTGTTTGGGTTGGAACGTATTCTTGCGCGGACCTCTGAAGAGAGACAAGGTGTCGATGCGCCTGAAGCTAGGCCTGTTGAAGCTTCCCACGTTGCCGGCGCGGCCTGTGTTGTAGTCGACCTCCTGCTTGTTGTACTTGGGTTGGACAAAGGTCTTCACAGGGACGATCGGAGGCAGAGGTGGGGGTGGGGGCTCCTGCTTGGGGGGCTCCACCTTGGGAGGAGGATCGATGGGCTTAATGTCCACCACGACGTCGGGCAGCTTGTAGTCTTTGACCTCCTTCTTCTTCTGTCCGCGCAGCAGGTCCTGGCCGACCAAGTCGCGGGCTGAGATCTGCCCGAGAGGGTTGCCGTTGGTGGGTCTGACGTACTCGATATCAGCGCGCACGGCCTTGGAGCCCTGGCTCTGGGCGGTTCCTGCATCGCGGTCGAGGTCGTTCTCGTCCTTGGCCCACTGTTTGCGGTTGAAGCCCTGGGACTGGCTGTCATCGGACGTGGCCTTGGAGAGACCTCTGTCGTACCCACTGGATGCGGCCTGAGCACGAGCCTGGTCGTTGGCGTCCCTGTTTTCGAAGCCCTCGGTCTTCTCCTGTTGGATGTTCCTCTCGTCCTGAGCACTGGCGCGGCGGTCGATGAGGTCCTCGAAATTGCGGGCCTGGTTGGCGACCTTGCCGTCCTGGTGAGTGACACGGAAGTTGTTCCTCTTGGCGAGATCGGCCTCGTCGGTAGCCCCGAAGTTGCGGGCGTTCTTCTTGCGGTTGTACTTGAGGTTCTCGTCGTTGCTGCCGGAATCCTTTTTGTTGTGGAAGAACTGCTTCCTGCGGGAGAAGGTCTCGTTCTCGTCGTTCTGCAGCTTCCTGTAGTAGTTGCGGTCGCGGAGAGCCTCGTTCTCGTTCCTCTCCTTGGCATCCAGGTCGGAGGCGGACTGAGCAGCAGCGGCTTCCCTGTCCCACTGAGCGGCAGACTTCGCGGCTTCCGCGCTGTTGCCAGAGAAGCCCTGAGAGGCGGCGTCCTGGAGACCCTGCTTGAACTGTCCCTGCGTCCTGTCCTGCAGGCCCCGGACCTGGTCGAAGGCCAGCTTGTCCCTGTTCCTCTGGTAATCGTTGACAGCCTGAGCGGCGCTGACAGCGTTGGCCCTGGCGAGCTCGTTGCCGCTCTCCAGCTGAGCGGCGTTCTCGTCGAAGCCGGACCTGATGGCACCGCCGCTTCCCTCCTTTTTGGCCTTGTCGCCGTTGACGACGGCAGCAGCAGCAGCAACTCCGCCATCGTAACCCGTATGACCAGCCAGGTTGGGGTCTTTACCGACCTCTTGTCCTCCGTAGTATTTCTTGTCAGCCACCTTGCGGTTAGCGTCGGCCTGGGCAGCAGCCTGGTTGTTGTAGCCGTTAGCCTGCTCGGCAAGGTCCTTGGCGAGACGCACAGCCTCGTCCCGTCCAGTCTCGTTCTCCAGGTACCTGGAATCCTTGCGGTCGAAGTCGAGGGTCCTGTCGTCAGAGCGTTCTCCTGCCTGGTCCACGCGGCGGTCGGCAAACCCGTACTTGCCCTCCTGGGCCTGCTTCTGGGCGGCGTTGGATTTCCATTCTGTGTCCTTGAGTGCCTTCTGCTCGTCGTTCTGGGATCGGGACACCTCGCTGTCTCCACGGAGCAGCTTGCGGTCCTTCTCGCGCTCGTCCAGCAGGTCCAGACGGCGGAGGTTGCGGCCGTTCTCTTCCTCGTAGCCACCGTTCTCGCTGGAGGCCTGTCCCACACAGAGACAGTTTCAATATGTATCGATAAATACCGGTTACTTACAAGAGGCTGCCCTCGATCACAAGAGGCTTCCCCTTGCTTACTTTTTTTTTCAAGGGCAAAATCTGTAAATGTGTCGGTGTCTTTCACCGAGTATTAACATTTAACCCTCTCAGCCCCATTCACAGTTATCTGTGCGTATGATAGTTTTCAAATGCGCGTTGAAGAATAGGAAAAAAGCGCTTTTAAAAAACCCAAAGTACCGTGTACATCTCAGAGTGAAATGCCACGGTGTCGTATCTGTTGCAACCCACACTATTTACCAAAAAAATGGATTTTGGAATTCTTTGTACATTCTACGGAAAACTTCCTAATTTGTATGTAAACGCTCAAAACATAATTTGAAATCATTTTTAAAAAATGATAAACTGTTATCAGTCGAACTAAACGAATCTCAGTCACATAGACAGACGCAGGTTACACCTGCACTTTTGCACTAGGCAATTCTTACCTTGTCGAACTTCTTGTTGAACACGTAATTGATGTTGTCGTCGAGGGCCTCACCCCGGTCGAAAGCGGTTTTCCTGGCGTTGGCGGCGTTGGAACCCTCGGCGTTGTTGAGGTTGTTGCGTCGATACTGAGCATCGTCCTTGATGACGTACTGGTTCCGGAGAGCCTCGTCCCGGATCTGCTTAGCGATGTTGCCGAAATTGTTGCTGCCGGGGGAAAGATCAGCAGAATATTGTCATTCAAGGCACGTTATTGTTTCGTTTCTGTAAAACACCTTAAAGCCTTAACCTGCACAAATATTTGTTAGTTTATTGTTTTTATATCACGTTTTTAAAAGTTATCGTATGTTATTGGGCTCCTACAAAAAAGGAGGACGAGTGGTGTGGGGGCATATGAAGTTATTGGTACCACTAAAAAGTGCAGGAAAAAAGTTTCTTTTGGTAAAAGCATATTTTCTGTAGCATGGTGTAGCCCTGAGATATGTTCGTTGAGAACTTGCTCTTGTAAAGCGACCATGCTGAGAAAATGGCTGGTAAAGTGTAACGTGAGAATCACGCCAATATTGCATGGTAGTATTATATTCTCGTTTTTAGCATGTTTGTAAGTTACATTCAGGCTTGAAACTTTCACAGAAGTTGTATAGGTTGTTTAAGAACCCGAAAATAAAATTATTAAAAAATCTCAAAAGTCGCTAACTTTGACCAACCACCATTTTTTTTTTTTTCCGAATTTTCTCAAAAGTAGTTGGGCGACTTTGTCCCCTTGGGAACCCATCACAAATGATATCAGGAATTAAAAAGAAGGTACTCGCCATGCTGAGAATGTACCGAAGTGAATTTAATAGTCGTTCATCTGGTGAAACATAATCGTATATAGTACCCGTAATGAATCTTCGTCCCTCAGTGCGTTAACGTTTTCGTAGACAGCGTAACAGCAAATGTCGACGGACACCATATTCAATGTTCTTCCTTTTTTGGCTCGTGTTAATCTCAGTAAGCACCCCCCCCCCCCCCCCCCCCCCCCCCCCAATCGGTGTCGCACACCTACTGCCTAAAATCGAACCTAAATTCCCACGTTCTCATATTCTCTATCACCTCTAAAAAAAATAATAAGCTAGTCCAAAGAAATAGTGAGACTAACTTGCTTTAAACAAGACCCGTGCTTAAAAACAAACAAACAAAAAAACGCGCATTATACGCATGAAGGGTGAATTTTAAAGCTCGGAACAACCAGTCTCTTCTGCTGGCATTATAAAACAGGTGACAGATCTGTACGCTGGTTGTATTATAATGCCGGCAGAAGAGACTGGTTGCAACGTACAGATCTTTCACTTGAGACTTTGTAGTATTTACTCAACACGCACGCATGCATGTCTTCCCGAACCTCACCTGTTGCGACCAAACTGCTGATTGGCCGCACGCACCCTTTCTCTCAACGCTTGCTCGTTCTGGGCCAAGGCATTGTCCCTCACTGCGCTCTGGCCTGCCCAGCGTGCTCGCTCCTCGGCGCTCCCGTCCAAGCGGCTCAAATCTCGCCGCTGCCCCACTCGGTCGCGAGCATCGTTGTTGAAGTTCTGGTTCTGAGCATTGACCGACACCCTACCGTACTCTAGTCCTGCTCCGGCACCCAGGTAGCCTTGGGCGGCGGTCAGAGCCAGCAGCGCCGAAAACCAGGTTACAGTCTCGAGCTGAGAGACAAAGAAGAAACATGACTTTTTTGGGATGTTTTTCTTTAGGAAGTCTGGACCAGTTTCGGTTGTCATCACGCGCTCATAACTCATTTTTGAGAAACGGAGTGTTTCGATTTCGACTGATACCTCCGTAAACCAGGTTACAGCCTGAAGATGGCAAAAGAATTTTGACGACGCTTTGGATATTTTTCACAGTATAGCACGATTCGTACCGCGCACGTGTATTCCACATTTTTGGCTTTTTTTTTTTTTGGACCCTATTTACGGTTTCTTAACTCAATCAAGACGAGCCGATTTTTCCTCAGCCAGCCCCTGTAGACGGGCCGATTTGTAAGGTTCATAAAATAATCATTATCATAATAAATAACAAAACAAGATACAGACTTGAAATTGTCAGGGTAGTTTACTAACAGATTTATGGAACTATTGCTGAAACTTCAACTGTTAAACTTAAATATCTTTGTTGTTAGTCATGTTGTACAAAAAAAAATCACGATCCGCATTAATTATGCGGATGTTCGTCTGAAATCGATGTGCGTTCCTTTGAAAACAGTTAACGGCTTTAGTTGCAGCATGTACGAGTAAAATCAAAGTTCAACACTCCCACTAAGCCAAGTTAAAGTCCATGAATTAATTGATTTTTTTTTAGTGAGGCCACATGTGCACAGCACCAAACTTGAATGTTTTGAATGACAGGAAGTCTGAAAGCGGGTTTCTAAGTGTTGATCGAGTTGTTACAGTTGTTACTAGGCACTAATCATCATTGCTAAACACTGTTCAATCAATGAAGACTTCGTTCGTGAACGAATATATTGTTTAATGTCAGGTTTTCCTCGAAGAAACCGCTGGCAAATTTCAAGCAAGTGGTATGCCATTCTTCATCAAGGGAGATTTACATTGTTTAAAGAAACGATTTTCAGGCAGTATATTCAAGTCTCTATCCGGAAAGCATTACTTTTTGCATTTAGATGTTTGATGAGTTAAATGGATTTCCATTAAGTCGCCATGTTATTTTTAGATTAATTATTTCTATCCACTTATAAAGGACTTCAGTTTTATCCCACAGTCTGCTAGCTACACAGTATTTCAGCAATAGTAATTCCAAAGTACGACTCAAGTTTCAATCAGGAAACAAGCAACAACAAACTAAAACAAAAAATACATAAAACGTTATTCGTATATTAAAAAACAAAAACTAATTAGCTGTCTTCTAATTTCTCCATTAATCAGATGCACCTACGCCAAGAAACGGTAACTTTCATCAACGCAAATGAGTGCTTTCCCTTACCCTCATTCTCGGGAAGCGCCACCTGGTCCTAGCAGCGAGCGAAGACACGAGACAGGAGACCACTTCCTGTTGAAAGGGGCGGCTAATCCTTTATATAAGACCACTGAACGAGGAAATAAACTTCAGGCCACACTGACGGACATTGGGAACCTTGTCAGTTTAATGGTCCGGAGAATAAGCGTTCAAACCAACAGCAGGGCCCGGGTTCAGCGGGGGGACGTACAGAGGATCGAACCAGTCGTCCCCCCTGTTGGGGGGGTTTACGACTTTCTGATAGCAGTCATAGCGATAAAGCTTGATCCCCGGTTTGTCTGCTGAACTATGTCTTGTCATGGCTACTTTAGGGCGGCATTACCGCTGGCATACAATGATTCTATCATTAAAGCGTGTAACGGACAGAGAAAAGCTCTGACTGGTTTTGTTTGTTGAATAATTCGCCGCTCTAGTGTGGCTGCGTTGTAGGGTCTGACGGTTGATCCTCTTAGCAGGCGCGCGTGCTCATTTGCATGAGAATGAGTGACAGTGGATGAGTGGGTCAGTGTAGGTATAGTCGACGTGAGGTATTGCAAGATGGACGCAAATAGTCACGTGACTGTCGTCGTCAAAATGGCGACCTCTCGAGCTTTCACGTAGACAAGTTTGGATAGAGAGATAGGCAAATATGATTGGGATAGAGGTTTCAACTATTAGCTCTATCCATGGTATGCCTTTTGAATGTTTACTTTTAATCATCCCATTGATTTTTTTTTCAAACTCCAGTAAACTGCAGTTCCAATCACCCTGTTACCGGGACTTACAGCAACAAGAATACACGACAATAAACTGCAATATTTCATTTCATCAGGTCCCTAAGCTTCGTCATTTCTATACACTACAACTCTATATCATTTCTTCTCTAGTTTGCTTCAAAACTATAAAGGCATCAAAATGAATAATTATGTGTATTTAAATCAGTGCAGTTCAGCTTTTGTAAGGACTTCATTATTGTTCGTTTTGTATAAGGATTTTTTTTAACCGCGTCAGCCATCTGGTGACAGTATAGGCATAACCCTCCAGACTATGCGATAAACAGCAACAAAATTAAATATGCAAATCCCCAGCTGTCAGAATCAGCACTTGACTTCGCCAAATATAGCAGTAAACTCGCCTTATTGGACACTAAACAAAGCCAACATCCCCTTCAGTGGGCGTGGGAGGTGGGTGGTGGCTTGGTTCTTCGGGCGGGGCGTAAAGGTTTGGATGTTTGCAAAGTTAGCATATTACATTGGTCGGTTTGTTGAATTTGAGGCAAGGGATGAAGCGTGCTGTAAATGGACGAAAAAAGCATTGCTATTTGGTGTATAGCAGGGCTACAACGAATAAAATAAATGGATGGAAAGAAGGTATATTTATGAGGAGGTTACAAACTCCAAATAAATGGCTTTGATTTAACTCTTCCCCAAATTAGAGACAGAACAGAATTTTTATCCAGAATCCCTGTACTCTTGTAAGGTAGCCCCGCACCAAACGTGTTCAAGTGATACTTGTGTTGTTCAACGTGTGTGTGTGTGTGTGTGTGTGTGTGTGTGTGTGTGTGTGTGTGTGTGTGTGTGTGTGTGTGTGTGTGTGTGTGTGTGTTTTAACATGTTAAAACGACAAGAAGGAAGCTGTCTCAGTCTTGGACTTAAGCGGAGAAATCAGCTGCTGTCTTGTGCAGGCTAACTAGCGGCTGAGATAGATTTTGTGGGATAGGTCCATAACTGTGTCCAACAATGTCCGTAATCGAAACACGTAGGCTGCACCAGTTCTGCACGCAGTACACAATACAAAAAAAAAAAACCAACAAAAAAAAAACCGTGTACACTTGGTGAAAAAAACCCAAAATATTTCAAAACAAAACAGAATAAAGGCAACGCAAATTCTTGTTTGACGAGATTGTGGTTATCAACTATTTTAGTTACCGATTATTGCATCAGTGCATCACTGCTTGGGGTGTTACTTCTCGTTTTACACCGAGAGGCTTTATGATAGCGCGGGATGAGTGTTCCCTGCAGCCGAGTTCTTTGGGATGCCTAGCTCCACACAGAGCTTACTACGTCAGTGAGTTGATAGATAACTTTATGAGGTAATCACTTAATGGATATTGTTCCATCAACTGTTAGGTCAGCCACTCTACCCATTGACACTTAAATGTTACTCGAATTCTTGATTTCACACGTACAAATGATTGAGATATATTGTGGACGATGATAAAGCAATAGTATTTGCTATCAAGTTTGTTTTTAAATGGCGATAGATTACGCAGGCTAATGACCACTAAATAATAATAATAATAATATAGCGCTCTAAACTATTAATAAATGATAGTTCTAAGCGCGTAAAGATAAAATAAAATAACAAATGAAAAGGAAGAAAGATCTACAAACTATGCAGGGCCATAGGCATAGGGTCTTAGGAGCGGGGTTGTGGGGTGGGTGTTACGTCCTTTTCAACCACGTATGGGTGATACCAAAGACGGGGCAACGAGAAAAAGGCCAGCACAATGGCAGCGATTTGACTGACGTCAAAGTACATGCGTACGAATAGGCTGACCTAATGGAAATGACAGGCATTTGGCAATTTTTACTGCTGCATCGTCACAGCATAACTACACTTATTGACCTCTTAAATAAATTTAGCCCCTTAGGCGTCGTAGGTGACAAAGTGCCATTGTCCGCTGGCTGTTGAAAAATCGTAAAACAGCGGGCACGGATACCCTCCCGTTACACACCCATGTCTCCCTAGCTGGAACACATTCATGTGTGTGTGTGTGTGTGTGTGTGTGTGTGTGTGTGCGTGCGCGTGCGTGCGTGCGTGCGTGCGTGTGTGTGTGTGTGTGTGTGTGTGTGTGTGTGTGTGTGTGTGTGAGAGAGAGAGAGAGAGAGAGAGAGAGAGAGAGAGAGAGAGAGATTTTACTCAACATTCATACTGGCAGAGTTTACGAATACCTGCATTGTATCATTCAACGTCAGGACCAATACATTTCTTATGGAATTATGCTCGTCTTTCAGTTGCCCTTTTAAAAGAGAAAAATATCATTGAAGACATGATACGTGTCCTGGAGAAGGAAATATTTGGAACCTGTATTATAAAGCTTGCATGAACACAGTTTGAACTTAGCTCAGCTTTGGCCGAAAAAATATAGGTGTTCCATACTACACGGAGTCCTTTTTTATTCATCATAAAATTTCATGCAGCAAATTAACACAGGTCTTAAAAATGTTGAGGTGAGTGGACGGATGGGTGGCTGAGTGGGTGGGTGGGTGTTTGAGGGTTTAACGTCCTTTTCCACCATAACACGGGTGATATTAAATACCGGGCAACGAGAAAAGCCCAGCACAAATATTTTGCCTCAGCTGTGGTTTTTATATACGGGGAGCCAACGATATAAATATAGTTTTGCCGTAAAAATCCATTGTTTGCCATGGTGGAACATAAAAAAGAGCAGAACAACGTATTTACCAGACCATTATCTTTCTCACGTGACTCTGCTCTCCGTTTACTCGCCCTATTTGCGTGCCCGACACAACCTTACGCCATCCGGATTTGTGGGCGGGATTACGATTAGGGTCGCCTCCCCTTTGTCGGATGCAGTTCCAGGATTGTCTTTTCCTGATCTGCATTTTTAACGAGCCCCAAATCGGCCCCCCTGTCACCATGAAAACGTCAGTGTGCCAAGAACTGAGAACCTACGACAGTGTGGCGTTAACTTGCAGGCCTTGGGGGATTCGGTCCCAGCGGGGCAGTGTCAGATGATATGAAACAGATTAGACTGGAGAGATATAAGTGTCATCACTGAGGGCGATTATTGGCTACGGGCGTCGACTTTTGTGCACTTTTGATCGTCGTCAGAAAATTATGGCCCCTGAACAATACTGTGTTAACCTTAGCCATGCAATGGTGGGTGTTCTCATTATGTATACGCCCTGCGGAATGTTCATCAAACAGCTGTTGGTGATTTATATTCAATACAGAGAAACAGACCTCCCCCCCCCAAAAAAAAAAAAAAAAAACTTAACGAAAAAAACTGTTTATCGTTTACTGTGCCGGCACAGAAAAGATAGTTCCAGGATAAGTTTTTTTCCCCATGACGATCAGGCCTCACGATATTAACGCGATTATATCAGAAAAATCCTGATAAACAGGTACGCTGAGACAGAGAGAGGGAGAGAGAGGCAGAGAGAGAGAGAAAGAGAGAGAAAAAGAGAGGTCAGTTTAAAAAAAAAACCAAAATGAAAAAAATCGGATGTGTTTTTCACTGTGAATTTTGTAGCTTTAAAAAAAAAAAAAGGATGTAAATGCTGTCAAGGCATCTGGCAAATTTTGTTTGTTAAGTGTTGTACAGAGAAGTGCAAGCTGTCATTTAGTTACATCAAGACGCTTTTGCGATTCTAACACCCCCCCCCCTCCCCCTCGGCACCCCTCCACCTCCAACCCACACCAACCTTAACTACATCACCCTTCCACTCCACCCACCTCCCACCCCTTCCTTAATCCCGCCCCCCCCTCCCCCCTCTTGTTCTGCGTGATACTATTACATCGCCGCTATGACAATGGCACACTTCACACGTCACACGGGTAATGCGCCGTGACAACTACCACTGCGGCGCGGCAGACTAAACTGTCGGACAGACAGTTAAAGGTCCACTAGCTTGTCATTTATAGCGCGCTGGACACCGTTCGACATTGTCCGACTGCTGCGGGAGATCACACTAAGGCGTAACAGAGCAGCCATATAATGTCTAAGAATATGTGCACAGTCATTTCCATTAAATTTTCTTCCGCTGTCTGAGGGAGCCTGTGGTGGCCGAATGGTAGAGCGTTGGACTTCTAATGCTTGGGTCGTGAGTTGGTATTCCGGCTGGTGCCAAACATCATCGTTGCCCCATCTCTGAAAAGGACGTGAAACCCCCAAACACCCACTCACCCTCTTCTGCTGTCTGTGGTAGTTTTCCCTTTTTTTCTGAGAGGATCGCATGACAGTGCAATATTCATTTCAAAACTAGAAAAATGTTGTTAGAAAAGACAGAACAATGGACGTGAATGGTAAGAAAGAAAGAAAGAAAGAAAGAAATGAGATTGAATATGAAACGGAAAGGGACTTTGGGAGCTGCGGACTGTCCATGTTTCAGTTTTCAGATCTTATTTTGCGCTTTTGTTTTTAAAAGCTAGATGGATGGATGGATGGATGGATGGAGAGAGAGAGAGAGAGAGAAGTGAATGAGTAAAAGTGAAGAAGAAAACGGCTTGTTTTGCCTTTCTAAGAGTCCACTGTTTGGAATCCAACCACGGCTACCGTGATGGTTGTATAATTTCCCATGCTGCAACAGATAATGACCGTTTGTGTCCGTGTCGCCGCGAAACGCAATCAGACAATGATAAACTGTTCCCCACACAAACCATTGAGATGTTAACCTGAAGAAAAATGATCTTGATATGAATCAAGGTTTCCCAGTGAAAATAAATAAATGAAAAAAAATGAACAAATAAATCGACAGACAATGGCTTGAACTCACCTTGACTCTGGAAAAATGTCATTGCTTTCCATTTTCTGGTTTTTATCCAGTATTTTGCTATGGTATGCCCATGCGTTACGATCGTCATTTGAATAAATGACATTTGCGCATCAGCCGATCAGGCGGTTGTCTCCCTTCTGCGTGTTTGAATTGTTTAATTGCCCCACAATCAATGTACTTCATCCTTCATCGTAGAGGGTAGCTTACACAGAAAGATTTCACAACATTAACTGTATTTAGTGTTCTCTGTATGAGCGTTAGTGCCAAGCGTTTTGTTGTTGTTGTTGTTTTGTTTTGTGTTTGTTTTGTTTGTTTTTCTGTCCCAACTCAGTTTTTGTCACATTTTTTTGGTATTATGCATGATGATGCTATAAGGAATGATGGTGTGATGATGCTATGGAGATCCATGCGGGTTGGGACTGCATGACAGGGCTGCATTCCGCGCTTCCTGTCATAATTATCCCGGCGTTGACCAGACCCGGGAATTACGGCTCCTGCGGTGCCGGCCGTGAAATCATCCACATCGTGAGATGTGTCATACTAACAGGGAAGCACCTCCAAAGTTGCAACTGTGGAATGGGTGAGTCCCAGATGTGTGGCAACAGCCTCTCTACTGGGCACATAGCAGGCCCATTGTGGGTATTAGCCGACCTACGTAGGAAAAATCACGCTTGCTTCGGGTCTCCCGGTCAATGGTCCAAAATGATCAGCAGGACAGCTAACCTGTGCCGGCCAGTTTCTGTTTTGCTGTGTGAAAGCATGTGGGGTCATTCGAACCGCAGTGATGTTTCATCTATTTTCTGGTTGGCTGAAAATGTTCGCTTTGGGGAGGTGTTTTCTGGTCCATCTACTAGATAGTAGATGATGATGATGACGACGACGACGACGACGACGATGATGATGATGATGATGACGACGACGACGATATAGCGCACGGCTCCACCCTAACTGAGTGCCTACAGCGCTTATGGAGAAGTTTCAAGATTCAAGATTCAAGATTTTTTCTTTCCTTGTCCCCCTTTTGGGGTATGGAAGAATACAATAAAAAGAACACTGCACAAAGACAAAAAACAAACAAACAAAAAATAAAAAAATATAAAAGAAACTGAGTAAAGTTTCACACACACACACACACACACACACACACACACACACACACACACACACACACAGTGTCAGCAGAAGGATATGGTGGGTGAGTGGGTAGGTGGGTGTTTGGTGGCTTAACGTACGTACGGGTGATATCAAGGACGGGGATACGATGAAAAAGCCAGCACAAATATTTAAATATTTGGCTCCCAGTCGGGATTCGAACTCACGACCCAAGCGCAGAACTTGAAGGACGGATAGAAAAAATCAAACAACAACAACAACAACAACAACAACAACACAGTACTCGCGATCAAAAGGCATCCTGCAAAATCTATGTTGAGAATTAATTCTTAAGTCAAATGCACACCTTCGACAAAAAAAAGGTTCATGGCATTACAAGTCTGAAGCATGTCAAAGAAAGAATTTGATCAAAAGTGTTGTGTTTAGAAGCTTTCGTGGCTTAATTTTTTTGTGTTTGGCGAGTAAGAGGAAGCATACTTTGTCTCAAGTGCGTAGTCTGTCCGTTTAGTTATTTCACAATGTATCCAGTGCTTGGCCTTGAGAAGGCCTCTGCCGTGTTTCCACCATTGGTCTGTCCTACTGCCAGGATGAGTTGCAAAACAAAACATACAGCAAAAAAAAAAAAAAAGAAGCAAAAATAGTCGGACTTAAACGGAAGATTCTCAGAAATAGTAACTACAATCCTGCACAGAAGTAACGAGGTGAACGGGTGCGTCCAAATGATGCTTATGGTTTTCTCATTTTGACCTACATATACCACAAACACATCTTTTCCATTATTTCAATTATTTGTTATGTTTGAAATCGTCCTCATACGTCCTCGCATGTCCTCGAACGTAATCGCACGTCCTCGCACCATTTGGACGGACCGACGTGAACATTGGCTGTATATAACCACGCTGGCAGGGCAGATAATAATTAATGGCCGACCGCCAGTCACGAGTGAAGTCATTTTCACATCGGATTGCTTCATTTTTGTTGTTTGTTTGTTTGTTTGTTGTTGTTGTTGTTCACCACATGTCTCTGTCAGTAACGAATTCCGGTTGGTTCAAATGTTTGTGCTTGATTTGTCCTCGTTGCCTTGTCTTTGATATCACCCGTATGGGGTGGGAAAAGACGTCACACCCTCAAACAGCTAACCAACCAATTGTCAGTGACGTATATCCCTCCTTAATAGGTTTTTGTTACGTGCAAAATGTGTCTGGTTCACGTGGCAGTTTGTACTGAGTTGAGCTCGAACGGTTTGAAAACAACTATATATGAGTGTATAAGCGTTTTTGGTGAGAATTTTTTTCGGCCTGTATGAGTATTTATTGATATGTATACGCATATATAAATCACTATTCTGAAATCTAAACCTAATGTAAGACAAAAGGGAAAAAAGTGTTAAAACTGAGTGATTTTCTTTAAAGTATTTCATAGCTCAGGAACCATGTGTTTTTGTTGTTGTTGTTTTGTTTTGTTTGTTGTTGTTGTTGTTGTTTTTGTTAGTGCTGCTGTTGTAGTTGTTGTTTTTCAAATTAATTCATCTAAAATTTTCGGCAGCTTGAATCTTTTTCTCTTTTTTTTCAAAGCTGTTTTTCGAAAATTGTCTCAGTTTGTATCAGCGTGATGTTGTCATTTCAGTGACGGTTGTAAATAAATGTGAATAAGTGTAATGTTAGACTGCTTTGGTGAAAACGTTCAAAACTTTTTGAAAGAGTCTATGTTTGACATGCTGTGAAGCATTTATTTCCAAAACAATGTTTATTCGACTGACAGAGCACACACACACACACACACACACACACACACACACACACACACACACACACACACACACACACACACACGAAACGGAAACAAAAAGGAAAATAGTGTCCAACGTTTATTTGTTTCGAAATCACTCAGCAACTCTTATTAAACGTATCTGTATGAAGCGTATTATCAACGATACAGATTTCATTTTGATCCGCTACAAATCAGACAACAAAACCATGACAGCCTCAATCCCCGCCGACAGAGAGTAAAGAAAAAGAAACATTTTCATAACGATACAGAAGTCACTGCAAGTACAGAAAACGTATGTGCTAGAACGTGATGTTCATATTCGACAAAAAGGGTCCATTTAGTCTTTCACCATCCTCTTCTCGTCTTTATTGGTGTTATTATTTTGTTTCATTAAACTGTATGCGCTGTTAAGAATGGTCTACTGGTAGTACTGTCCTTGAGCTTGACCCCCAAGTCCTCCCTGGACGCCTTGGGAATAGCCAGTGCCTCCTCTAAGACCGACTGTACCGAACTGGTTGTTGCTGCCGAAATCTCCCATAAAGCTGGGGTCACTGAAAGAACTGCCCCGGTACCCGCCGGTCACGCTCGGGCCTCTTGCTCCAAAAGCTGAACCTCCGGTCTGGAAGCCTGTCTGACCGAAGCGGGAACCGCCGGCGCCTGCAATGCCAAGCTGGTTGTTCCCGTAAGCGGGCGTGAAGACGAAAGAGCCGTCAACCTGTCTGGTCTTGTCCTTTCCGCCCTCCCAGTTCCTCAGATCCTTCTTGGCCTCGTCCCACAGCTGCTGGTTGCGGGTGTTCTGGTTACGCTTGAAGTCATCAAACTCGCTGGCGGCCTTTCCGCTGTCGACGGCGGCCCGATTGCTGCCAGCTTCTTGGTTGTCACGCTGCTTCTCAGTCAGCCATCCGCCTTCATTGTCCTTCTGCTTGACGGTGGCGTCGGCGTTGGAGATTCTGCGAGCGTCCAGGTTGTTGAAGGCCCTGGCTTGCTGGTTAGCCTTAGCGTCATCAGCGGCGTTGTCGAAGCGTGTGCGGGCCTCCTTCTGGGCAGCCTGCTCCTCGCCCCAGTCTTGGTTGCCTCTGTTGCGGTTGTAGTTGAGGGCCTCGTTGTTGAACCCGTCCTCGTTCTTGTCGTGGTAGAATTTCTTCTGCTTCCTCACTTTCTGGTTGTTGTCCACCTGGTTCCTCTTCCAGTTGACGCGGTCCAGCTCCTGGGCCTGCAGATTCTTGTTGGCGGCCTCCAGGGCGGAAGAAGATTTGGAGGCATCCAGGGAGTTGTCGGCGAGCTGTGCGGCTTTCGCGGCATTGGCGTCGTTGTTGTTGAAGCCCTGGCTGTTGGCGTCCTTCAGACCGGCCTTCTGGGAAGCCCACTTGCCCTCCTGCTGGCCCGTCACCTCAACGGAGTCATCCACGCCTTTCTCACGGTTGTAGTTGTTGAGAGCGGTAGCGTCGCTCTGGGCCTGGCTGTTGGCGCGCTGGTTGGCGAGGTCGGACTGCTTGGCGTTCTCGGCGTAGGAGTTGACGTAGTCGCCTCCGCTTCCCTCGTTACGTCCTCGGACTCCTGCTGGGGCGGTGCCCACTCCGGTACCAATCACGTTTCCGCCAGTAGCCAGACCAGTGCCGGTCCTGCGAGGAAAGAATAGGATGTACAAGAATTAGGACGCGTGTCTGACTGGGAAAAACTCGCGACTTTTACCCTTCTATGAACCGGCACTATTTACATGAACTCTATGCAGAAAGGAAAAGGACTGCGACGAAAGACCACTTACAAATCATTAGGAAAGAAAATGACATTGTGATCATGAACTAGAAAGATAAAATATTCTAAAGGAAATAGTTTGCTCAAAAATCACTGTTAAGGTATTCGACTTATCGGAGTATTTAAATCTAACTGGGTGATTTTGCTTCGGATAATATTATTCAGTAGTTATCTTAACTTACGGCCAATTTTCAGATTTTCTGCGTAACATTCACACGTATAGAAAATATGATTCAATGGATAGAACTGTCAAGAAACAAGAATAACTAAACTGCATATCAACGCCGAATTTCAAAATTGTATGTGCGATAAACCACAGCATTTTCTCTGTGATACCAATCCAAACAGGTCTCTGAACTAAACAGGGCAGAAAGGGGAAAAATCCCATACCTAGGGCCAGTGGTCGAGCCATAAGCACCAGTACCAGTGCCAGCATAACCGCCGGCTCCGCCAGTTCCCAGACCAACAGTGCTACCAGTTCCAACTCCAGCTCCAGTGCCCTTGCCGTAGGTGCCTCCGCCATAATACTTGTTGTCCTGCACTCCCTTGTGGCCGGCAGCCGTGGCCAGAGCTCTCTTCTCGTTATCTGCGCGCTTCTCAGCCAGATCCTTGGCCTGGCGAAGAGCCTGGTCCTGGGCATTGTCGCGGTGCCAGAATTTGTCGTTCTTCCTGAACACGAAATAAGGAACATTATTTTCATGTTATCTTTCACTGTCGGAAGATTGTGTGTGTGTGTGTGTGTGTGTGTGTGTGTGTGTGTGTGTGTGTGTGTGTGTGTGTGTGTGTGTGTGTGTGTGTGCGCGCGGTGTTTTGATTTTTCAGAGTACCTCTTGTAACACAGAATGTTAACTTTTGTTGACTCGGGAACTTAACGCAAGGGAGCAAAATTTACAAAAGGGAACTATATACTCCAATGGTCTGTATAAATTTACACAGGATACAAGACAAGACTTCATCTAATTGTAACAGAATAAAACTTAGGCAAAAGTTATTTCCAAAAAAAAAGTATCCGCATTCTGATTTGATGAGAAGTATCTTTGAACATGTTTTATGCAACATTGACGAATCAGATCATACACCCCGCTCAAAATACTCAGAATTAGAGTCAAGAGTATGCTCTCATCATGCCCTCCTCGTTGTGTCTGAGGTGCAAATGTTCTCATCAGTGCATAAGCTGACTCACCTGTCCAAAAGAGCATTCCAGTCAGCATTCTGGAGCTCGGCAGCGTTGGAAAGCCTGTCAGCAGCCCCGTACTGCTGGTTGAGATCCTGCTTCTGGGCGGCGTTGGAGAGCCAGTCGGACTGTCTCTGGAAGGCATTGTCGTCTCGGGATCGTCTGAAGGCGTCTAGCAGACCCTTGGAGAACCTGTTGTCGCTCTGCTTCTCCTCGTACACGTCCAGGTTGTTGTTGTCCTGACCCACGGCTTCTTTGAAGCCTCCCCGCTCGTTGAAGTTGGTGTCGAAGTCTTTGGCGAATCCGTAGTCGACGTTCTCGAAGCCGTCAGTGCGGCGGGCGAAAGCGTTCTTCTTCTGGGCCAGAGCCTTGTCGCCACTGTTGCGTGCGGCATCCACACGGTCATATCTGAGAACAAGGAGGAAAAGTTCTGATGAGACAAAATGTTATGTACTGCTAAACAGGATGGTATCGAGATCGTCATCATTATGATCGCTGGATAAGCTCAGAGGGTAGGACGAGAATCTGCCAATTCAGTTTTGCCTTTACATCGAGTGGAGAATGATAAATGGTTACTTGTGTCGTGTCAAATGTCTCTCAATGTATTTTGAGAAATGAAGTGGAAACCCCTTTTGTTCTTCTTGCTTGATTTTTTCCCTTTAGCTTAAGAAATCGATTCATTTATATCTGATTTTTTAAAAATCTCTACAAATAAAGAAAACAATTACAATTAAGTAAGATCAAAATCACACTACTTTTTTAACTGTTAGGGGCTAGCCAGAATCGATTCATCCGCCATAATGCAAAATGTACTCTTTGGTTCTCATTTGTTCACTTACCTGCCTGCACTGTCCAGAGCAATTCCATGCCTGTCGTTGACATCGTTTTGGCGCTGGCTTTGCTGACGACCGAAGTCTCGGGTACGGTCGAAACTCCTTCCCTCGTGAGAAGATGCAGCCTGGGCCTGAGCACAGAAACATGGCATTAGTTTTATAGCTTGTTGTCGTATCGGAGTGTGCTTTGTTGTGTGATGAACTGCATTCATCCTGTTATCGTGGATCCTATTTACAGGCCAATTCTTTCTCAGGCCAGTTAGGGATGCGAAACCCATTTCAAAGGGATGACGAGGAATTACAGACAAAAGACATACAAAAAAATATATGTCGAGTTATTTGCAAACCAGTCCTGTTTCGTTCAGCTACTGCTTAGGCGCAAAACACTTTAACATAATTATGAACTCATGTACTGATACTACAAGACTAGTTACATTTCCAGGGCAAAATTATACAGTTTGGCTAGATACAGGCAAATGTGCCTGACGTTACACTCTGGAAAAAAAAAGAAACAATTTTTGTGACCATTCACACATTTTTGGAGGTAAAGCTATGGACTTTAATTGTACAGAAGTGGTGCTGTTACTTTTTTTTTTGGGGGGGGGGGAGGTGATCTTTAATGAATTCTGTTACCTGGTTGTCGTTCTTGTTGAAAGTACTTTCACGCAAGTCGCCCCTCCTCTGCTGGTCATCGGCGCGCGCCAAACCAGCGTCAGAGTTATCGAGCTTTCGGCGATTCTTCTCCCACAGGGTCTGGTCACGTGACGAATGCTGATCACGCTGAGCAACCTAACAGCAGGGGAAAAAACCCGTAATTTTGCATGACTGAGAGTGATTTAAAAAAAAAAAAAAAAGCCTTGGTGAGAGTTCCGTTCAGTGTATAGTGTTCAGTAAAGTGTGGAAACTTGTGTAAGTTCGTCTAACCTAGCTCGCGTTTTCTCATGTCTGTCCAGTCACCAGTGCCGCTACCCTATCAACAACCAACAAAGTAAACTGCACTGAGCAGCTGGTTTATTTCAAAATGCATAATGTAACAACAACAATAACAGGGAACACGTGTACATTTATTATACATTTATAAAGTCTAGAGTGGGTGGGTTGGGGGGGGGGGGGGTTAACGTCCTTTTCACCAGGTATGGGTGATATCAACGACGGGGCAACGAGAAAAAGGTCAGCACGAATATTTCGCCTCAGCCGGGATTCGAACTCACGACCCGAGCATTGAAAATCCAACGTTCTACCATTCGGCCACCCCGGCTCTCCGCGACAAAGTCTTAGGAATTTATCCAAAAATGGTCTTAGAATGTACAAGCATGATTCCGAGACCAAACCTCACCCATCATAATAAAAAAAAAAAAATAAAAAAAAATCAGACAACATGTACTGCTCTAAAGAATTTACACACGCGCTTGCCGTTAAAGACTTACCTGGGCAGTTCCGACCTGGTATCCTCCAGCAGAGGCACCCAGAGCACCTCCGAAAGAGTCAAGACCTCCTCCTTGTACGCCGGACTGAAAACCAATACCCCTGTTGCCGAGACCCGCGGAACCCAGGCCCTGGGTCTGGTACACTCCTCCGCTACCGCCAACACCACCGCCTACACCACCGCCTACACCGCCACCTCCACTGAGGCTGGCCGTCGCCGAGGCAACCAGAAGTGTAGCTACAGCGGTCACAAGTACCTGGAGACGACCAAAAGGATGGAGATCTGTATGGTGGGGTTTGTAGTGTTATAAAGAAAATTACAGTGAACAAGTGTAGCTACAGCGGTCACAAGTACCTGAAGACGACCAAAAGGATGGAGATCTGTATGGTGGGGTTTGTAGTGTTATAAAGAAAATTACAGTGAACAAGTGTAGCTACAGCGGTCACAAGTACCTGGAGATCAAAAGGATGGAGATCTGTATGGTGGGGTTTGTAGTGTTATAAAGAAAATTACAGTGAACGTTGCGTATTATTCGTAGTTTGTAAACTACAAGTAAAAACAATGTTTTAACACTTTCAGCCCTACAGAAATCTAGGTCACGCATGCAGCCTCTGTCTGAGCGTTTTCCAGGCATGAGCATGGGTTACTGCTTTCTAAAGGTAATAACTCTTTAAGCTCTCGATGGATTTTCTTTAAATTTGGAGACATGTTTTATAATATATTGTTTGATATGTGTACCGACTTTTGAACAATTTCAATGAAAATTGCATCAGTTATTGGGGTTGAAAGTTGTAGTTTGTTCCACAGTGTGGTCGGTACCAGGTACCGACCTAGGACAGTGATGCGGGCCCCACTGGTAGGTACCTGGTGCCGACCGCGGTAGGAAAGTGTTAATTCTTTTTGTTCCCGCGAATTTGGAGCTGACAACTTCAACTGTTTGGCAACCACCGATGCTAAAGTTTGTTGAACACGAAACAACAACAATAAGATAATAAATATTACCGCTTCAAAAGCTACTGCCTAGAACTGTAAAGAAAGTCAAACTAAAATAGCAAAAGCTCTTTAAGTCATTGGGTACAAACACAGAAAAAGGACACATATACACACGCATTATCAAACCGAAATTGCATCCGGGTTTTATCAATAAAAGGGGATGCGATACTAATGGTAAAATTTCAGGATCTGAAAAGAAAAGAACGCAAATGGAAACAATAGCTGAAATTATCCCGGAAAGAACAAAACCCCACATTCGGAAGTCAGTAATAGTAATCTTTGTTTCACTGATTATTTTTATTTATTTTTTTATTTTGCCTTTTTTCCCATTTACTGAAAAATTTTATCATTTTAATATTTTGTCGTCTGCTACGTGCGCAACTTGTAGAATTAGGATTAGAATTTAAATCGCTGAGTTATCCACTTTCCAGTTCCTTACTTACCCTCATTTTTATCGGTGTGACGGCCAATGCACACTTCTAGACCGTCGGCGAGGAGACTAGAGACCAGTGAGAGCACGTGCGCCATAGCTCTGCCGCCCATTTTATACCGAGCGTTGACAAGCCAATAAAACTCCACTCAACGTCTTGCAAGACGGACAGTGTCAGCTTAATGCTTCCCTCCATAAAGACATTGCATAGGAAGCCGCTGCCTCATTCCGTAGGGGACCCATCAAAGGGCAGTTAAATCACAATGCTAACTTATCAGATGTCATTGACTAATCTCCCCTTGTATGACGCCGATAGGGTTAGGGGCAGGTCCTTTTAACGGTTTCCGTGTAAAGTGTAGTGTTGTGGTGTGGTGTGGTTTGGACGGAGGCCGCGGTGGAAGGGAGAGAAGTCAGACTTGAGTTACTGGTAGGGTGACCGTTACTAAATGCGGGACGATCCACGAACGCACAGCGCCGTTTCAGCTTTTCCCGGTGATTTGCAGCCAACTTTAAAACGCATGATGATTGACAGCTATGTTATGGAAGATGATACTGATGAAGCAGTTACCAGGAAATAAACTTGGATATGTCGCCATTTTTAGTCTGACGCTCTCGCTCTTTTGCTGTCCTAGACGGCAACCTTATGAAGTTTTGCCAAACAAAGCTGCGATGCACTGCCATACTGGAAATGTGAGTCCAGTGCATTTGCTTATCAGCTGTGTTGAAACACAAGCCCTGCTTAACATGATATGAACTTCTCTGCTTTAAAAAATGGAAACGATTTGGTTTGTACTTCAGTTAGGCGTAGATGGGACGGGGACAGACTGGGTGTGTGCGTGTGTGACACAATGGAAGAATGGAAATGAGTATAGTGTAGTTTGCAATGCTCTAAAAGAAAATTACAGTGAACTTCGCGCATTATTTATAGTTTGTGAACTACAAGTAAAAGCGATGATCAAAATTATTTTGTTCCCATGAAAAATTTGAGCTGTCAGCTTCCATCTGTTTGACAACCACTAATGCTAAATGTCTTTGAACATTTGCTTATCAGCTTAACATGATACGCATTTCTCTGCTTTTAAAAAATGGAAACGATTTGGTTTGCGCTCCAATGAGGCGTAGTTAGGATGGGCACAGAGGGGGTGTGCGTGTGTGATGGTGGCTGTAGTAGGTGGTAAGGGCACGGGGGCGGGGGGAGGGGGGAGGCGAGAGGAGGGTGGAGGGGGTTAGGTATCAGGTTGACGGGGACTAAAACGTGCATGCAGTAATTCTATGTCTGTCTCTCTGTCTCTGACTGTCATTCTGTCTGTTATTGCCCCCCCCCCCTCTCTCTCTCTCTCTCTCTCTCTCTCTCTCTCTGTCGGACGGTCGGTCTGTCTGTCTGTCTGCCTGCCTGCCTCTCTCTCTCTCTCTCTCCTGAAATGTTCCTATTGGGAAATTTAGACCGGTTTCTCAGAAAAAGGAAAGCAGCGTCAAAAAAACAAAAACAAAAAAAAAAACCCACGTAATATGAATAATTATGATCTGAGGAAGAAAGCCAGAAAGGACGGCCCATACAGGTTGATCCCTTCCTTCCATCCATCTCACCCCCTCCCCAGCAGAAACAAAATCGCTTTCATATTGTACAGCTGTACACCGTGCGATCACACTGACCCTCTCGTTCAAGGGAGTTCCAGTGGTAACCAGTGCGTGTGTGTGTGCGTGTGTAGGGGGGGGGGAGGGGCGGGGGCTGTTTTAATATTTCTGTTTGCACCTCTTCTTTTTCGATACATTTTTTCCATGTAAAAGTATGAGTGTTGCATGTTGACAGAATGTTTTTCCTCCTTTCACTGAAACGAAAGGAAAATAGTCAGTGGAAGAACTGTACCCGAGGTTCTGGCAGAAAAAAATATCTGTTTTCAGTTTGTTTGGTTTTTTTTTTAAAGAATAACTATTCGTTAGAAAAGTGGGCAAGATGTGATGAGATTGTCTCAAGTTTGCAGGTATTGTAATTTCAATCGATACTAGGGATGAAGGTGAGAGTTTTTGTGTGTGTGTGTAAATGTCTGTGTTTCGAAAAGGAAGAACATGTTTTCAACAACAACAACAACAACAACAAAAATGATTCAGGAAATGAGGCTCCAACATCGGTTCGCAATATTTATGATTTAGACAAACTGTATAAGATTGGTGATGCAGCGTAGATCTCTCTCTCTCTCTCTCTCTCTCTCTCACACACACACACACACACACACACACACACACACACACACACACACACACACACACACACACACACACACACACACACACACACACAGTATCTGTTGGATGTACAGTCCTACTGTACACGATAATCATCTTTCCCTCTGTTGTAAATGTAACAACTGTTCTTTTGCTCTCGTTACCACAATGAGCAAATAACGGACTTATGTATGTAAAGGAAAAACAAAACATATTCATGAAGTAACTACTGCTGGAAAAAAAGGAACCAATGAAGAGAGGATGCTCGACAAAACAAAAACAAAACAAAACAAACAACAACAACAACAAAACGAAGAAAAAAAGTCTGAGGCATCCTGCCTGCAACTGAGGCTCAAAAGAAAAAAAGAAGAAAAAAAATTTGTGTATTATTTGTGTATCTAACCGCTAACCAGCCACATTACCATAACTCAGTGAACCACGTACAGGGCTAACCCTTATAAGTCAGTTCCTACCAAGTAGATTTGGGGTTGTGCTCTAGTGGCGTCAATTAAAAAACAAACAAAAAAAAAAACATGGATTTACATCTCGTTCAGTGAAAGTGTTGCACTTTGATTATACTCGTGTTTGCTGCAGTAAGAGTCGCCAAGGGACCGTTAATATTGTCTGATTTTCGCATACAGGGTCAAAACCGAAAAAAAAACAGTCAAAGACGTGGGATACTCGTGCACGGTACGATGTGTGCTATACCTCTATGCTCGTAACGAAACCTGCCGCTTGAAAACCTCTACTGCTGTTTGCCAAATGAAGAGATGTTCCGTTCTGGCCATTGCGACCGTTTTCATGACTTTGCGGGAGCGGTCGGTGGTCTAGTGGATAAGCGACCTTGTCACCAACGCGAGAGGTCAGGTTCGAGTCCCATTCAGGGCAAAGAATTTTTCCTTCTTGTACGTGGTACCGTTCATTCAGGCCGATCGTCTGGGGTTCTCTCCGGGTACTGCGGCTTCCTCCCCGTCTGCTTTGGAAATGTTCAGCCCACCAAATTAATTTGAAAAAATAAATGCAATTCTAAATTCCGAAATTTTACCCTTTCACTGCTGCCGTCGCAGGATTTAAAAAATAACACCATTAGCCCCACTGCTAAATTAGTTAAAAAATTTAAATCTAGACTTTGCAGTATTTGGAGGAAAAAAGCTCTCTGGGTGCAGCATAGGTTTTGATTCTTGTCTACAGCAGAGTGACGTGAAGAGACGCTATCCGTGAGTGAACCGAAACGCGTATGGCAGTGAAAGGGTTAAATAGCTGAGCTGACCCTTCGCACCACGTGATTGTGTTTATGTCCAGTGTGTGAGATAATGCGTGCGATTCACGTGAGCGTGCGTGTTGCGTTCAGTTCGCGGCGCTTTGAGCAGATTCATAAAATTGGATAAAGCGCCTATACCATACTCATGATTATTATTATTATTATATTATTAAGAACATTGCCTCATTTAGTTTATGAGCAACACGTTTACAGAGCTCTAAGATCTAAGACTTTGGGCAGACCACTGGCCGAGTACTGGCGGCGTCTGTGCGAAACACTTTTTTGGCCACAGTAAGATCTGTCCATCCTACACGATGTATCTTTATAAGTATGTTTGTATAATTATGCACATAGGTGACGCTACGCCACGAAATGAGTCGGAAGTTACATGCAGCTGAATAGTGCAACACCCGATTTTCCGACCGAGGTGGCTATTTTGTTTCATGGGGTACGTCATTTCAACAGATCATAACTTCAAAAATAATTATCCGATTTTAATCTGGTTTTCACCATTGGATTCAGCATTAAAAAACCTGTAAGATCATATCAAAACCTCAAAAACTTCAAAAAGTGACTTCAGACTCAAATCGTGGGGGGGCGTCACATATTAGTTCATGTGATGCACTTGCGTTTTGTGACCTCGTCGTGATTTTACTTCTACGTCAATTAGTTCGCATTGTGTTATTTATATCTTGATATCATCACGCGTTATTCATGCAGGAAAAACAATGGGTGGCGCTGTACAACGGTGACGTGCTTCCCCAAGGGGGAGCAACCCGATTTCCCAGCATTGGAATAATGTAGAGTACAAATGACAAAAACCTTTTTCTTGATATATAGTGCGTTTTCGTTGTAAGTTTCCTCGAAAATTTGTCTTGGCTTATCTTTTTAAAAAATGCTTTCTCTGTGTGTGTGTGTGTGTGTGTGTGTGTGTGTGTGTGTGTGTGTGTGTGTGTGTGTGTGTGTGTGTGTTTGTGTGTGTGTGAGTGTGTGTGTGTGTGTGTGTGTGTGTGTGTGTGTGTGTGTGTGTGTGAGTGTGTGTGTGTGTGTGTGTGTGTGTGTGTGTGTGTGTGTGTGTGTGTGTGTGTGTGTGTTTGTGTGCGCGTGTCCGACGTGCACTGTGGGAACTCAGACACTAATCCATGATACGGTGTGAGAACGGAGGTGTTTGTGAGAACGTTCTCACATTGCACTAAGTGTAAGAACGTGTTGTATGACCTCTAAAATGCCTAAAAAATTGGTTTCAGGTTAAGTTGTGGTGAGGTCCCCACAACGCATATGTGTAAGTGTGTAAGGCTTACACAAATTTACACACGTCCCGTGTACACATCAAAATTCTGGGTTTAATATCCCTGTTCTTACACACATTTGCCTGTGCGATATTTCAGGTAATTTGCATCGCACACTGTAATATGCCGTAAAAGACAGACATTAAAAGCCAAGTGGTGTGAAAAGAGGTTTATTTTTAAGCAGAAATCAGTCTTCCGCACTGGTGCTCGAACACAACTGCTGCATGTATAGTCGGGACTCAGACACAACCAGCCAGTACAATGTGGGAACGTGAGAAAGTCATTGCATAAACATATAAAAAGAAGCTGTTTGTGAGAGTTCAAGCTGAGTAATTAGCTTTGCCACGTAGGTTGACATCTGTTTCCTGTAAACATAAACCGGGAAATCCAGGGAATCTGTGCCCACCAGCCAAACATTCTTACAGGCATCATGTGTTGCTACCGTGGGATATTTCAGTTAATTTGCGTAGCACACGTTAATATGATGTAAAGACATACACTCAAAGCCAAGTGGTCTGAAAAGAGGATTATTTTTAGGCAGAATTCAGTCTTCCGCACTGGTGCTCGAACACAACTGCTGCATGTATAGTCGGGACTCAGACACAACCAGCCAATACAATGTGGGAACGTGAGAAAGTCAAATGAATAGAAGCTGTTCACGAGTGTTGAAGCTGAGTAATTAACTTTGCAATGTTGAACGACATCTGTTTCCTGTTAACGTAAACCGGGAAATCCAGGGAATCTGTGCCCACCAGTCAAACATTCTTACAGACTTTAGGTGTCGCTACCATGGGATATTTAAGATAAGTTGCACAGCACACGCTAATATGATGTAAAAGACATCCACTCAAAGCCAAGTGGTCTGAAAAAAGGATTATTTTTAGGCAGAATTCAGTCTTCCGCACTGGTGCTCGAACACAACTGCTGCATGTATAGTCGGGACTCAGACACAACCAGCCAATACAATGTGGGAACGTGAGAAAGTCATTGCATAAACAAATAAATAGAAGCTGTTCACGAGTGTTGAAGCTGAGTAATTAACTTCGCAATGTTGAACGACATCTGTTTCCTGTTAACGTAAACCGGGAAATCCAGGGAATCTCTGTGTCCACAAGTAGGGAAGCCGGGGTGGTCAAATGGTAGAGCGTTGGACTTCTACAGCTCAGGTCATGAGTTTGATCCCGGCTGGGGCCAAATATTTGTGCTAGCTTTTTCATCGTTGCCCCGTCTCATCCTATGTGGTGGAAAAGGACGATAAACCCCAAAACACCCACCCACTCACCCTGTGTCAACCAGTCAAACATTCTTACAGACTAGAGGTGTCGCTACCACGGGACATTTCAGCTAATTTGCACAGCACACTTTAATATGATGTAAAAGACATACACTTAAAGCCAAGTGATCTGAAAAAAGGACTTATTAGGCAGAACACTGTCTTCCACACTGGTGGTCGAACACAACTGCTGCATGTATATTCGGGACTCAGACACAACCAGCAGACACTACGTGGGAACCTTATAAAGTCACTACATGAACAAATAATAAGAGTCTGTTCATGCGAGTTCAAGCTGAGTAATTAGCTTTCCCATGTTTGTCGAGGTCTGTTTCCTGTGAACGTAAACAGGGAAATCCAGGGAATCGGTGCCTGCTTTTTTCATCGTTGACCCGTCTTTGATATCACCATATGTGGTGGAAAAGAACGATAAACCCCCAAACACCCACCCACTCACCCTGTGTCCACCAGTCAAACATTCTTACAGACTTGAGGTGTCGCTACCACAAGATATTTTCTGCTAATTTGCACAGCACACGTTAATATGCAGGGATGTCACTGGAGCTTGAAACCTATAGGACAAATGTCCTGGAAGGTGGCAGATGAATAGGACATTTGTCCTGAACTGGAACGAAACAATAGGACATTCTGGCATAAAGCATTGTAAAACAGGAACCATATAAACAAAGGTCAGGGTTGAACTCTTTGCCAATCAGAGGGCTTCTTTAGGGAATACCACAGGTCACTCGCTTTGCGGGCGTGCAACTAAAAATATTCTCTGCGCAAGTGAGCAAGCTCCCCGAGTAGCGCAAGGCGGCAGCCCCTCACTCGGAAAAATGTCACTAGTTTGTCCGCGATGAACAGAAACACAATCGGACATATGACATCCTCTGGAAATAAACAATCGGACATCTGTCCTGCTGGACAGTTTTTTTCATCGGACATTTGGCCAAGTCTATCGGTCATAGTCCTGTGTCGGGCCACCAGTGACATCCCTGATATGATGTAAAAGACATACACTCAAGCCAATTTGTCTGAAAAACAGGATTATTTTTAGGCAGATCACAATCTTTCGCACAGGTGCTTGAACACAACGATTCTGAAGCAAGATGAGTGTCAATACAAATGACTCGGCGTGAGGCTTGTGGTCTGATGACTATGAAAAAAAAGGGTTAGAGATTTTACGAAGGCCTCTTACAGGCAAAAAAGAAGACCGGGAAGCTCATGCAAAGGGGGCAATAGAAGAAGACATGGACACAGACGATTATTATGAGACTCATACCGACGCAACAATTTTGGAAATCAGCTTGGCGCAACAAACACCGACGAGACTGAAAGTGACGCGACAGAGACAGATCAGACTCAGAGTGACGCGACAGAGACAGATCAGACTCAGAGTGACGCGACAGAGACAGATCAGACTCAGAGTGACGCGACAGAGGCAGATCAGACTCAGAGTGATGCGACAGAGACAGATCAGACTCAGAGTGACGCGACAGAGGCAGATCAGACTCAGGATGAAGCGACAGAGACAGATCAGACTCAGGATGAACGCGACAGAGGCAGATCAGACTCAGGATGACGCGACAGAGACAGATCAGACTCAGGATGACGCGACAGAGACAGATCAGACTCAGAGTGACGCGACAGAGGCAGATGAAAATCAAAATGACCATTATCATAGTATCAGAGCAGCTGCAGCACATGGTCTAAAACGACAAGCAAAAAGAATGCTCGACCGATCAGTTGCGAAAATGAAGGCTCTTGATGTTGGCGATAACGTTCTTGTACCAGTGTCTGAGTTTGATCGGGGGAGGGGGGATCCACTCAACCTGACTGGTGTTGTCATAGAAAAAAGTGAGAGAGGGTTCAAAATAGGAACAAAAGCTGGGTTTTATCAGGGGTATTTGCACGAAACCAAATTGAAATGACAAAGTTTAATAAGATTACATGTGACCATCAGATGAGATGTCCATCCCGTACAGCTGTTCGCTTGTTGTCGGTGGGTGAGGGTCAGGGAAAGGTGAAATGGTCTTGCAAGACAGGATGTCTTAAAATCAGGTTGCAAATGTTTCAAAAACAAAAGAGATTGCACCAGTGCATGTCATGCCCGTATTACTTGCAACAATATTCCGCTATAGTTTCGATTGACATTGAGGTCAGAATTTAGTGGTTTTGTTTTTGTTTTTTGTTTTGCTGTGGCAATAAAGATAAACAGCGACATTGCATAGTTCATGAAATTCACAGTCTGCGATTCGTGTTCACCACCGAGATTACACCCTTTGCGCAGTTCATGTAATGAGCAGTTCTACTTTGCGTATTTCATGAACTGCGCAGCATTGTTGCGCAGTTCATGAACTATGCAACAGCGTCGGACAGTTCATGAACTACGCAAAACAATGCGCAGTACATGAACTACGCAGGTACACGTATATCGCGTAACACATGCACCAACAACACACCTCTTCCACCACGCTTACGCATGCCCACACCTACACATACACCTGCATCCACACCTGAACCTGTGCACACACAACCCACATCTACATCTGCACCACCCCCCATCCACATATACACTTACACTACCCTCACACACATCCACATCTGCACCACTTTCTACCAAACCAGCAACCTCATCCACACATACACCTTGAACCACCCTCATCAAGTAAACCTACACCTACCACCACCATCTTCCACATCCGCATCCAAACCACCCTCATCCACACATACGAAACACACCATTCACATCCACATCTGCACCCACATCATCCTTATCACACCTCAAATACCCTGCACCAAAACCACGAACACCCATCCACAACACCCACATACGCCACACCAAACAGATCACACAGACCACTCTTACCTTCACCACACTGCATAAAAACGTTACTTCCAAACACAGCCACACACTGACCCATACAGACGCCCACGCACACCACTTCTACAGACACCTAACAAACCAACACACACTCACACTGATAAACACTAACCAACACACAAGTACACTGCTACACACTTCAAATCATCTTTCATACTCATTTTCATTCTCATCTCCATAAGAAATAAGAAATAAGTTCATCGCTCCACTATAAGTATTCCTCTTCTCACTAAGTTGTTCGTTAGTTTGTTGGTTATAATACTTATATTATTCCTTTTCCTTACCAATATATATATATATATAGATATATATATATCTGGATGGGGTTATCTGGGTAAAGTCGATGTCTTCTTTCCATAAACAAATAGCAGACGATTACCGAACACGACAACACGCGGGAAAGAGGAAACGGTGTTCGGACATGCGCACAGCGCGAAATTCCTAGGGATGTCCCCGGGAATTCCACACACAGGAATGCATGACGTCATTGCACTGGCCGCAGGCTTTTGACTCCGTTGTCTCGACCAGTGTCTCGGTCCATGCATAAGAAACTAGCGGCGACTTAGGCTATAGCCAACTAAGTCAAAAGCCATGACTCAAGGCCAGCCTTCGGTTAGGCGGGGTTGGTGCATTAGACGCCTGGATTGCTACTATTTGTCACACTTTTATCCTTGTCTATGCTCCTGACCTTGTAAACCTATTTGCTAATTGTTTCTAAAACTTTTCACAAAGGCACTGAACAATGCTCATTTAAATGCACATCTCCAGGCCTTTCCTGTCACCTTTTAGTGAGTAGTTCAGAACTGAAGAAAACACAACTACCATAACGCAGTCGAAATTAGTCCATTAAAATTCAATATGAGGACTGAATGCCAGTAGAATATTTTCACTGGTGTGACACATTGCTTTTTCTCAAGACCCTGTGTCTTGCCATTCACTTCCATTTCAATCAAAAAAAAAACAAAAAAAAACCAAGTTGACTTATTGTTTAAATGGAGGAAAAAATTTGAAAGCCAAATCAACTGTCCACAACACTAAATCTGCACAGTTCCCTCTGTGTAGGAGGGCAAACATTTCACTAGCATTAAACCCACATTACCCCTACAAGTCAGACAGACTACACCCTGTGTACTCTGACCAGTTCCACTTAAAGATGTAAGTCACAGTCACTTCAAATCGGAGAAGAATTATTCTAAAAACTTGCGACTAAAATTTAGAAGCACATTGCACATGCTGGTGCTCCCCTGATTTTAGCCTCTCTGAGAAAGCAGATGGACAAAAAATACATGCAGACCTATACCAACCCCATTTGTCATTTTTTATCACCCCTTCCTAGGCAGTATCGTGTCTTTCATCGTTGTCAGTATCATGAATCAAGGAATGGTTAGGGTTCTATCCATATGGTCAGATGAGCGTGTCATGTAGAATTTGTTTGAAGTTAATGAATCTGGAAACGTTTCAGATACTCAGTGGTAAAGCCGGAGTTCCATATGGATGCCCCTGAGAAAGACATTTAGATATCAACCCTTGGACGAGGCATTAGGAGCAGACTGTTCCTTGTGTTGTTTATCATGTTTGAAATTAAATAGTTGATAAAGATATGTTGGGGCTTTGCAGCTAACAGTTTTGTGCATCAGTTAGCATTTGTTAAATTCCAGATGCCGTTTTAGAGGAAGAAGTTTGAGGATTTTAAACTTTTGGTCGGTATTAGATTTACCCGAGTGTAAGAGTTTGACAGCGCGCCAGTGAATGGAGTTTACCGTTTTGAACTGATTTTGCTGCACTCCTGCCACAGAGTGGGCGCAAAATCCAGATGACTTTGCACGTGGGCCTGAAAGAATAGCTTGCAGGTGTCAGGACTAAGCGACTTAGTTTAGATAGCAAGAACAGATTTTTTATATTAATTTACAGATACCATCAACATGCATTTTCCACTTTAGTTGGTCGTCAATTATGACACATAGTAGACGGTGGTTTGAGACTTGCTCGATGGACTCCGATCCAACTGACAACCGCAGAGGAGATAGTTTGCGTTGTTGATTTTGGCACGTTGTTATTAGCATGCTTTAGGGTTTTTTTTGTTTTTTTTTTTAGGTATTGATTGCCATGTGGTTGACTTTTACACCACTGGGAGACTTCAATGAGGCTATGCTGCAATACTTCGTTTACTTTGGACTCATCCATATCCGACGCATGGCGCGTGGAGTCGTCAGCAAACATATCACAGCTTACATTAGAGTTTGAGATGGAGAGGGGCATATCATTGACGAATAAACAAAAGAAAACTGGGCCAAGGATAGAGCCTCTGGGGCATACCGAGCTTAACAACACCTTCCTCAGAAAACGCACCATTGTGGTAGACTTTCTGCCTTCTACCTTGAAGATATGAACAAAATAAGGAGATTGTCTTAGGATCAGGGATGTACATGTATATGGATAATTTCTCCAACAAAATGCTGTGGTTTACCAAGTCAGAGAGAGAGAGAGAGAGAGAGATTTCCTTTGACAACTACGGGAATAGTATCACACAGAGAGACGGGGGGGGGGGGGGGATTTGAAAACTAGCGGAAATGTATCTGGGAGACTTTGAGAGAGCAAGTTTCCTGAGTTATATTATCAGATACATTGTTCATGACAAAAATTCGCTACTGTGCTTTACTCAATGTGACAGACAGAACGAATTTCTTTAACAATTGAAGCCAGTTAATTAGTTAGTCAGGGTTTTATTCTGCACAAGCTTTGCGTGGCTTTATGCCCGTAAAACTCACTCTGCACAAGCTGGAAACACTCGACTAAAGCCATATAGTTATCCAGAGAGAGAGAGAGAGAGTTTCTTTGGCAACTAACGGAATAGTATCAAAGAGAGAGAGAGAGAGGGGGGGGGGGTTGACAACTAACGGAATTGCATCAGGGAGACTTTGAGAGAGAATGTTTCGTGAGTGATACTACCAGAAAGTGAGAGAGAGAATGGAGGGGGATTTGACAACTAACGGAATTGTATCAGGGAGACTTTCAGAGAGAAAGTTTCCTGAGTTGTATTATCAGATGCTTAGTTCATGACAAAATTCGCAACTGTGTTACTCAATGAAACAGACAGAATTTCTTTGACGAGTGAAGCCATATAATTATTCGGGGAGAGGGATATTTTCTTTGACAACTAATGGATTTATATCACAGAGAGAGAGAGAGAGAGAGAGGGAGTTGACAACTAACGAAATTGCATCAGGGAGACTTCGTGAGTTATACTACCAGAGAGGGAACTAACGGAATTGTATCAGGGAGACTTTCAGAGAGAAAGTTTCCCGAGTTATACTCTCAGATGCATAGTTCATGACAAATTAGCTACTGTGTTTTACTGAGTGTGACAGACAGAGAATGTCTTTGACAACTATGGCCACATAGATTTTCACAGAAAGAGAGAGAGAGAGCTGGGGTATGGTGCGGGTGTGTTGGGCTAGGCGAGGCGAGGAGGGAAGGGGGGAGGGGAGCGGAGGAAGTGGTGAGGTTGGTGACGGGGAGAGATTTCTTTCAAAAAGGATAGAAAATTACCTGTCTACAATGTCCTGCTATACTAAAGACGCCCCCCCCCAACCCCACGACCCCACTTCCTCCCCACTTATTTGTGTTATTGTTACTCATTAAAATCAAACAAACGTGAGAGTAAAATGCTATGTGCACTACTTAGAGAAAATGCTCTTTGTCCTTATTCTTTTTCAACCGTTTTCTGAACTGAGAAAACTAGGAAATAAATGCACACATCTATTGTTGGCTGCACAAAAGAACAAGTAAACGGTATAATGCGTTTCTTTATTCAGTCGCCAATAATTTTAGTTGATAACTTCTTACGGAGCCACTTTCGCAATATATATACCTATCAAAAAAAAAAAAAAAAGTTGATACTGGCGTGGTGACCTGATACATTTCATGACGGTTGGGCTCTCAGTCTTTCTGTTTCTACTCAACGCCAGTGAACGAGCCCTGACAGAACTCATCTTTTCAGAATACTTAAAATTTTACTTCACTGTGGATGAAGATGTGAGTGTCGCGTGGATGCGGAAAGTTTACGTACGGTGAAAAACTCAAGCCTTGTACCCCATATCAATCTGGCGGTAACCCTCTCTCTCTCTCTCTCTCAGATTACGTGGTAAAGCACAGTCATGCACTGAATTTTGAAGGTGTAAATTACGAAACACTCTTTCCCACTCTGTGATACAATTTCATTAGTTGTCAAAGAAATCTCTCTCTCTCTCTCTCTCTCTCTCTCTCGGGGAGCCGGGGTGGTCGAATGGTAGAGCGTTGGACTTCTAATGCTCGGGTCGTGAGTTCGATCCCGGCTGGGGCCAAATATTTGTACTGGGTTTTTCATCGATGCCCCGTCTTTGATATCACCCTATGTGGTCATAGGTCATAGTCAAATAAACAGTTCCTTGGTGCGACGGAACTGCTGAAAACAGTTCCGAAGTGCAATGGAACTGTCTGACAAAAGGGAAAAAGAATAGTTTTTCTCCTCCAAATCGACAAGGATGATGGGGGTATCTTAAAAAAAAAAAAAAAACCTAAGGAAACAGGAGCAAGCCACAAAGACTAATGTTGTTTTGAAAAAAAATGGTATGCATTTTTTTCTGCAGAAAGTTAATGGCCGTTTTTCGCGAGAAAAACAAAAAGAAAACAAAACAAAACAAAACAAACTAGCCCGGCCACACTGTCAGCGCCGTCATTTTTTGTTTGTTTGGTTTTTTTTTTTTCGCTAAAAAACCGCCGCCCTTGTTTTTCCCGAAAAAAAAAAAAAAAAACTGACGGCATAATACGGGGCGCCATTGCACCAAACCGCGGCTGAAGATCAGTTCTGATACCGAGCTTAAGGTGCGTAAGAGCTGAAGGCCAAGTGCAGAAAGTTGTGATACACGTGTACAACCACTGAGTCAGTAACGACCAATACTTTTGAAAGGAGAAGAAGAACTGACAACTAGAGAGAGAGAATCGTTAATACATAGATTAATAAAGTATTGATTGATTTGCTGGTTTACCGCTGGCGGCCGTATTCACGCTGTGCACAGCGTCTGTGGTCAGTCCAGTAAGGACCAGCGTCCACGTGTGTGTGTGTGTGTCAGGTGTGTACTGAGTGTGTACCGGCAGCATTCACGAGGTCCGTTACGAATGGTCAGTGTCAGACACAAAGTAAGCAAGCTGCCTCAGCCGGTCAGTGCACGACTACACTGACACGTCGCAGGGCACACGTGGTGTCTGAAACTCATTCTGGCTTGAAATTGTATCAGCTGATTCCAAGATTGACTGACGATAATACACGGTGCTACTGTAACACACATGTATAGTCGTTTGTGTATAGTACACGGTGCCATCGTGCAGCGTATACAAAAAACGTCGTCTGCTAGAGCCTATACTGCTCGCAACACTAGTGACGTCGCTCCACTTGATTAGGCAATGTGGCGATGCACACCGTGGCTTTTCACACGGACAGTATATTGTATCTTCACTCAGTGAGCTTGGGCAAGCCAAATGCGTTTCAGTTCTGGTTGCAAACGGCGCCCCATATTTGTCTTTTTTGTTGTTGTTTTTTGTTGTTGTTGTTTTTTTTTGGGGGGGTGGGGGGGGGGGGGGAATTGACGGCTGCTTTTTCGCGGAAAAATTGCCTTTACTGAGGTAAAGCTCGGTGTTGATTTGCATCTTGGATCAAAATACTCGGCTTGATGGGAAATAACAGCTAAACTATAAAACATGTCAAATCTTTACTGGCTTTCTAGCAAAAGGCAAGTGCCCGGTTTAAAACATTATTGTACTCAGCCGGTCATTTGGTCTCCTCCGTCACTATGCGTTGGAGCCGCTAAAACAGGCCAGATCGATCTCCGGTATGGCTACCTGTCCCGCCAAGAAGGAATACCCGCTTAATCGTTGTCTCTGTTGTCAAGCAGTCGCCGCAATCGTCACGGCAGCCCTGAAGTGGGTGCGCGCTCTGTCTCAGGGGAACTGAAGCTCCGCCCATTTCCTTTTGATCTCATCGTCTGAGAGCCGCCATGTCCCCTCGCCTCTTACAGCACGGGTGTGGCGCGGGAGTTGATGCTCCGCCCCTCTGTAGCGGCGCCTTTGATCTGCGAAACAGCCCCTTTTATCCTCTTGTTCCTAACGTTTGAAGGCAGACCCGTGACGCGGGAGTTGCCAGAGCGTGGACGAGCTTACTCGGCAATCTATTTAAACTTGGGGAAATGCCTTCGATGCGCATGCTTGAAACGTGGATTTTGTTTCTGTTGGATAACTTCAGTCCTTGCCATACGCTATGTGCGCCGGGTCATTCGGAAGAAAGAATGGCTTCAAAAACATTGGTTACTGGCAAGAACTGTTTCTACCAGAAAATACAGATACTGATACTTCCTTAACAGTGTCTAGCGCACTACCCCCTCTGTTCTCTGGCCAGCGCTATACAGGCTACGTGATACAGATGCAAATCTGGAGGAAAACGCTATATATTCCTCTTACACATAACGCTGCAGATGACACCCTAGAAATGCTTTAAAATTCACCAAAAAATTCACAAAAATCAGGCAGCCATAGACTCATGCGTAGAGGAAATTTAAACAAATTCCAATATTCCGTTTTTTGGCAATGTTGGCAGCGACCACATACCCCCTCATTCCACGGTCGTCTGCTGGCTCCTGTGCCAGCCGCGCATGAATACAAATAGTCCACAAGCCAGCCTCATTTTTCCCTAATTTTACTATTACCTGGCATGAAACTTGTTTACAAAGCCAACAAAAAGCACCAGATTGCCATATTTTACTATGCACACAAATTTTTAAAGGGGCAAAGATTTTATACTATATTTAGCCGAGTTCTTACTACATGCCCCGGAAGCTAATACTATCACGTAGCCTATGCCACGAGCCGCCGCGTGCCCAGTCAGGCACGCGCGCAGTGTGTAGATCCACGGTGGCACATGTGCCAATTAGCTGTGTTTGTTTGTGTCCTTTTAGTGCTAAATATCTCCACGGTCGTTCAACCTAGCACTACCCTGTAAACTGTAGTAGTTTCAGGAGAGTTTTTACTTTCTAATCATGTTTTGTTTTTAGCGCTGTTTCATAGTTTTACGGGTGCATTTTGCCATTTTCACCCCTTTTCAATTGCGTGGTCCCTGGCTTTACGCTCTTCAATCGGTGATAGGAAAATCTCTGTGATGTTCCAAACTTATGCCATTTTGAAGTATTTTTCAGGCCTTTTAGCTGCCGTTTGTTTGAAAGTTCTAGCTGCTATAGTACGCCCGCTATCATCAGTTTTCCATGTGCTGACAAACACAGATTCTCCCCTCTAGCCGTGAATCTACTCTCCTCCAGCTACGCACCCTAGGGTTGCTTTGGTGGTTTGCACGTGATCTCCCTATAAGTACCCCAGCCCCACGCCGCGGGGCACAGTCCCAATTCAGCCCTGCGAATGTTCGATTCTGCTCTGTCCATCTACGATCTTTGCCATCTAGCCTTCACTGCAACCACGCTGCACCAGAATACCAACATAGTACACTGCTCCTTATAGTGGTATGAAAAACTGTTTTGTATAAAACCATGCGTTGACTCCCTCACTACCACATTTGTGCGCCTGCAAACCCCACTCCACACCATCACGTTTTTTTTGTGTTTTTTTTTTTTTGTGAGTACACAATCTCTCTCTCTCTCTCTCTCCAGGGATGTCGTTTGGGGACGGATCTCGGCTAAAAGCCGAATTTTTGTTTGTTTGTAAAAAGCCGATAATCTGTCTGTCATGTCGGCTGGCCGAGCCGAAGTTTTCACGAGTGAATCGGCTCGATTATGTCCGTTTCTGTGAGATTCCTGTGCTGGCTGGACCAATTTCCAAGGGACAGTCACACTCACAGTCCCACTTTTTCTTGGATTTGTGCTGAATGTTTGGTAGACAGCATTCTAGAGTTCAGGGAAATAAAGTTTGTTCAATTTTGTTATTTTACTCCAAAGACTTGTTTTATTGCGAAGATATATATCTACAGAACATCTTTAATTCATGGAGGTGGAGGGAGCACGTAACAGTAGGGAATCTAGTCGAAAAACCTGTGAAACTGCTTCGGCAGAGAGAGCCGAAACTTTCTGTAAAAAGCCGAAACTTTCATGGCTGTTTTGGCTAAATCGCCGAACAAAAAAACTCCTGGCAACACCACTCTCTCTCTCTCTCTTCTGTTGTGTAAATTTATCAGATTTTAGGAGTAATTTTGTCTGCTTACTTAACTGTGTCTAGTGTAGACCATAGGAAATTTTTCTTTTTTTTTATATATATTTTTTTTTATTATTTCTTGCTTTTGGGGGTTCTTTATTTCTTTTTATTTTGTTTTATCTTTTTATATGTATACATGTATTTATCTTTTTGTCAACCTACACACACTCCCCCCCCCCCCCCCCGCTCTCTCGCTAGTATTGATTAATGAGATTTTAGGATTAATTTAGTCTGCCATTGCAATACCGTTACACTGTGTTTGTTTCACCCTGAGCGTTACTACAGCCTTCACAAAAAGTTAAGGACCACTTGCAAATATCATTCAACTTTTGTCGTGGTGGCATGCTGGTGTAGTGCTGAACATCGCTGAAACAGCAGCTTATGTAGGCAAACAAATGAGCACAGTTCATAACCAGGGATGCATTCTTTGACCTGCATCTCATTTTTTCCGTGCAGAAAGCCCCAGGTATCACTCATTGAACACTGAAACTCCGTCTAGTTTTGCCGGAATTGCAGATTTTCAAACGCGCCAAGCATGTTGTGTGACGCGCACGTGCCATCCACACAGTGGTCGCCATGTTCACTAATTACCCCTTAACCTTGCTACCGAATTTTACGGGAAAAATCTTATTCGTTTATTTTTTCTGATTTATTGAAACTGTCACCCATTATGTTGACTGGTCCTTAACTTTTTGTGAAGACTGTATAAGCTAAAGCTTATTTGTGCTCATTGAGTGTTAAATATATAAATTTCCGTCCTGCAATAATTTTTTTTTTCACTGATAAAAAATGTGCGTGTACACGTTAACCAAAAAAGGATAAGCGGCTGACGGCACAGCTTGTACCTGACGCATTATTGTTATTGTTATGAAATGCGCATTGTAAACATGCGAATGAATAAAAAGAAGTCGGAAAATGGTGAAGGATGGACGAAAGAAACCAACAAAAACAAAAATAAAAAAGGAAGAGAAGAATGGAAGGAAAAAATCCTTCTTGAACGATTTAGGTATCATGGCGTACAAGCAGCTGCGACCGTTGAACAGCACGGACTAAACAAATACATATCTGAAACACCTTGGTGTCATGGTTTTTGGTAACTTAGGGGCCGGGGGGGGGGGGGGCAGGTGGGGCTGAGATGGTAACTGACCAAGGAAACAAACATTGTACACAAAACCTCACCTCGCATATGAGTTTTCTCCACTTTCTTGTTGTGTATCGCACTGTTTGTTTAATTACCCTTAAGTCGTTACTTTGATAGTTACGAATTTTTAACTTATTTACTTCAGTTAACTGTGTGGTGCGTGACAAATTTTAGGCTTCTTGTTAAACAACAAAAAAGTAAGGAGGTCTTTTCACTCTTTGTGGATTAATACTTCCGAGAATACTTCACCACCTGCGCCGCTCGCAGTCATGTATCGCAGTGGTGTGAAATGTCCAATACCCCGCAGCAGACACCCCGAAGACGGGACACGCTCGCGGCGCCAGGGTGGCGTGGAGCTTCCAATACCCCGGGTTGGTTACGCGTAGCAGACACCAGGGACATGTGAAGAAGTGTAAACGGCACGCGCCAGCGGGCATATATCACGTTGACCTTATTAGTTTTTAGCAAGCGGGCCCAGTGTATACACGTCACAACCCAGAAATGGATATTGGGTGCTCTCTCTCTCTCTCTCTGTTAATTAAAACAATGTACCCGGTTTAGCTCGATTATCAGCTAATCAGGAAAAGCGGTAACAAAGGTAAAGACTCCCTGACCCATTCCTATCGGCACCAGTCTCAAAAGGTGTGAAGACTTGCCTTGGCCCTGAATAGCTGCGACACGCCATGGATCAATATAATAGCTAATCAGCAAACACCCGCATCTCACCCCTAAAGGCGTTAGTAGGACACGTGCCTATGTTTCACATGATGTCCTTACTAAACTTTTTGTTTTCTCATTTCAACACGACTACCGCAGACGCATATTCTGTCTAATCATTTCAGTTGAGCTCTTCTTCGAACGTCCCCACACCATTTGGACCGACCGACTCGGCGTTCAGCAACGGGGAGCAGTTTTGTTCCGCAAAACACCGTGCGATACTCTAGTGCAATCAAGATCGTATCAGCAAACCCGTTGGCGCGCGGGAGAGGGGGGGGGGGATAAAATCAGCAAAAAAAGCACGTGCACATTCGTCAGTTTTTTTGGAAACTTGAATGGGACATGGGCTGTACATAAACGAAGGGCTCGGCATAAAGTGAATGTTGATGTATGGGTCGTGACGTGTTGCGAGAAGTATCGTCCTTTTCAGAGTAGAATTTTCTTTTGAACCATGGCGACTCCTAAGCCTTCTTTTCTTCAAAGCGGCTATGTGACCTTCTCGTGTGCAAAAGGCACTAATTGGACTTATTATCGTCTGCTTTCGGGGTGGCCGAATGGTAGAGCGTTGGACTTCTAATGCTCGGGTCGTGAATTCGTATCCCGGCTGGGACCAAATATTTCTGCTGATTTTTCATCGTTGCTCCGTCTTTGATATAACCAGTATGTGGTGGAAAGGGACGTTAAACCCCCAACCCCCCACCCACTCGTCTGCTTCAGATACCACTTGTGGAGTGTGGATTTTACGACACACAGATAAAATTATATGTGTGGCCGCTCATTACTTACTTACTTAGGCCCTTGGCTCCACGTGGAGCATAGGCCATCGACAACCCTTCGCCATCGCACTCTGTTCTGGGCTATTCTTGCCACTCCAGTCCAGTTGGTACCCTGCTTATATAACTCTGCCTCAGTGTCCCGCCTCCAGCTGTTGCGAGGCCGGCCTCTCTTCCTTTTCCCCTGTGGGTTCCATGTCAGGGCTTGGCGTGTGGTGCTGGATGCTGGCTTCCTGAGGGTGTGTCCAATCCAGCCCCACTTCCTCCGCAGGATCTGCTTGGCCGTTGGTTCCTGCCCTGCTCGCTCCCACAGCTCTTCGTTCCGGATCTTCTCTGGCCATCGGATGTTGAAGATGCGCCTCAGACAGGTGTTGAGAAATGTCTGGATCTTCTGCTGCATCGTCTTCGTTGTCCTCCATGTTTCGCATCCGTAGAGCAGAACTGACTTCACGTTGGAGTTGAAGATGCGAAGTTTGGTTCTTATGCTGACAACTTTGGATGCCCAGATGTTCTTCAGCATGACCATTGCTGCTCTTGCCTTGCCGATTCTGGCTGTGACATCTCGGTCTGTGCCTCCCTGTCCATCAACCACACTCCCCAGGTAGACAAAGGACTCTACCTCCCTGATGGGCTCTCCACCGACTGTGACTGGTGTGCTGGCAGTGGTGTTGATCTTCATCAGCTCGGTTTTCCTCCTGTTGATCTTGAGCCCTGTTCCGGCTGATGTGGCTTCAAGGCATGTAGTCTTGTCCTGCATCTGGCTGTGGCTGTGAGACAGGAGCGCCAGGTCGTCCGCGAAGTCGAGGTCATCCAGCTGCGTCCAGAGTGTCCACTGTATCCCGTTTTTCCTGCCTGTTGTGGTGGTCTTCATGATCCAGTCGATGACCAGGAGGAAGAGGAACGGGGACAACAGGCATCCCTGACGGACTCCGGTCTTCACCTCGAAGCTTTCTGACAACTGGCCGGCATGGGCGATCCTGCAGCTCATGTCTTTGTAGGTGCACTGGATCAGGGAGATGATCTTCCGGGGAACTCCATAGCGCCTTAGCAGCTTCCACAGCGCCTCTCTGTCTACACTGTCGAATGCCTTCTCATAGTCTATGAAGTTGATGTAGAGGGGGGAGTTCCACTCCAGTGACTGCTCAACAATGATGCGTAGGCTGGCGATCTGGTCAGCGCAGGACCTGTTCCTGCGAAAGCCCGCCTGCTGGTCTCGGAGCATAGGGTCGACTGCCTCCCTCATCCTCTCCAGTAGAATTCTGTTGAGAACCTTGCCTGGCACTGACAGGAGCATGATCCCTCGGTAGTTGCTGCAGTCCCTGAGGTCCCCTTTCTTTGGCAGCTTGATGACGATCCCTTCTTTCCACTGGGCTGGCACCTCTTCCTTCTCCCAGATCTTGCTGAATAGGCTGTGCAGCATGTTGACGGCTGTCTCTGTGTCTGCTTTGATGGCTTCTGCTGGTATCTCGTCCGGCCCTGCAGCTTTCCCATTTCTCAGTGTCATGATAGCTTTCCTGATCTCCGCCTTAGAGGGCTTGTCGCAGTTGATGGGTAGTTCTGTCTCAGCTGGCGGGATGTCTGGTGGTGTTTCAGGGATGGGGCGATTTAACAGCTCCCTGAAGTGTTCTGCCCATCGCTTCAGCTGTTCCTCAGTTGTTGTCAGTGGGTGCCCATTCTTGTCCTTCACTGGTTTGTCTGTCTGCTGAAATTTGTCCGCGAGCTTCTTGGTCACCTGGTACAGGTCTTTTAGGTTTCCTTGTCCGGCTGCTTCCTCTGCTTGATTGGCCAGGTTGTCGATGTAGTCCCTCTTGTCCTTCCTGGTGCTCCTCTTCACTTCTCTGTCAGCTGCTGTGTATTCTTCTTGTGCCTTTGCCTTAGCTCTTCTTGTTCGGCTCGTGTTCAGTGCAGTTTTCTTCTTTTTCCTAACTTCCAGCTTCTGGATGGTATCAGCAGAGATCCATTCCTTGTGTTGGGTCTTTCTCTTGCCAAGGACCTCTTCGCATGTGTCGTGCCAGAGTTTCTTGCTGTGTTCCCACTGTGTCTCGATATCCATTCCACTGTCTTCTATCAGGTCTTGCAGTGGCTGGAACCTGTTGGAAAGGCTGATCCGGAATGCTGCTTGTGTCTCTGTGTTCCTGAGTAGGCCAACGTTGTACCTGGTCCGTGTGTTGTTGGCGTTGGTGTGTCTCTTAAGCCGAAGTCTCAATGTTGTTGCAAGAAGGTGGTGGTCTGATGATACATCGGCACCCCTCATCACACGCACATCTCGCCACGATCTCCTGAACTTCCGGCTGATGCAGATGTGATCAATCTGGTTCTCCGTGACATGGTCCGGCGATCTCCATGTGGCCTTGTGGATGCGCTTGTGTGGGAAGATGCTGCCTCCTATCACTAGCTGGTTCAGGGCACAAAAGTCTGCAAAGCGCTCGCCATTTTCGTTCATCTGTCCCAGTCCGTGTGTTCCCATGGTGTTCTCATAGCCTGTGTTGTCTGATCCAATCTTGGCGTTAAAGTCTCCCATCAGTATGGTCATGTCCTTGGCTCCTCCTCTATCTATCACTGTCAGCAGTTGTTGGTAGAAGTCATCTTTTTTCTCTCTCTCCGCATCATTGGTGGGAGCGTAGCACTGGATGATGTTGAGCTTGATGTCTTTCTTCTTGGTGATGAATTTGGCTGTGATGATGCGGGAGTTGACAGGTTCCCAGCCGATGAGTGCCCGCTGTGCCTCCGGAGCCAGCATCAGGGCCACGCCCTCAGTGTGGGGGGCTCCATCCTCTGTGTGTCCCGAGTACAGCAATTGCTCTCCCGATGAAAATCTCAGCTGTCCTGTCTGTAGCCACCTTGTCTCACTCAGTCCCAGTACTCTTATCTTGTAGTTCTTCATCTCTCTTGCTACTTGTATGGTCCTTCCTACTTCATACATTGTCCTGATGTTCCATGTGGCTACTCTCGTCGTTGTCCTGGGTGTTAGAAGGGGGGTCGGCCTTGCAGCTTCCTTTCGGCTTTCACTGCAATGCGTCATAGGTCTCCGGGATGGAGACCCTTCCTTGCCCAGGTGAATGTCTCGGTTTGTTGCTGTCGATGCTTCTGTAACTTACTTTTTTTACAGGTAGGGCTGTTAACCCTACGCAAACCCGTTTAGCCTCTTGGAGAGGTGGTCCATATTCGTCTGACCTCTACCCTTCGACCCGTCCAGCTTGGGTGACCCTGCCAGGAGCATGTGCTCCCGCTGGCGTAGCTCTCTAGGTCACTGAGGTACACAAGCCACTACCCCACGACAAGGGTTGGACCATGTAGGGGTGGCCGCTCATTGCTGGGGTCTTAAGAGAGAGAGAGAGAGAGAGAGACGCTTTGGCCTTTGCCCTGGAAAATAAGGTTAAAGGAACAGGTACTGGGTTCCGTGAAAGAATAATAATAATAATAATGAGTATTGTATAGGCGCTTTACCCAATTTCGTGAATTGGCTCAAAGCACCGTGAACTGAACCCACCACGCACGCTCACGTGAATCACACGCATTCTCTCACACATTGGACGTAAACACATTACAATCACGTTGTGCGAAGGGACAGTCAGCTATTTAAATTTCGGAATTTAGAAATGCATTTATTTTTCAAATTTGGTTGGCTGAACCTATCCAAATATGGTGGGCTGAACATTTTTCAAATGGCTGATCAGTGCGGTATCAAACGCGAAAAATTTATTTGGTGACTTTCAGCCGGCATGAAACGGCCATAGTAGTGTAGGGAAACCCATGCTGAATGTCATGGTATAGGACACAAGATGGTGCCAGTCGTCAGAAGTATGTAGGAAGAGGTTAGAAGTTGGTAGTCGGCAAATACATAGACTGACTGCCGGGTGCACAACGGCGGGGATAATTATGGGTAGGATCGGGGGGGGGGGGGTATTTTAGGATAACTGGTCGTAGAGCCGTTTAGTCATCTAGTGATGCACAACGAGAATTGACTGCTGAATCTAATGGCATATAACATCAGTATAGTGTAGCCGTCGGAGTAGTGGAAAATAAGGTTTAAAGGAACAAATACTGGATTCAGTGTAATAGCTGATCAATGCGGTAGCAAACGGGAGAATTTGTCTGATGGCTTTCAGCCGGTATGAAACGGTAATAGTAGTGTAGAGAAATGCAAGCTAAATGTCATGATGTGGTGTCAGCCGTCAGAGGTACTTAGATAGAGGTTAGTTTTTTTTTTTTTTTTTTTTTTGGTGAGTACATAATCTCTCTCTCTCTCTCTCTCTCTCTCTCACTCTCCAGGGATGTCGTTTGGGGACGGATCTCGGCTAAAAGCCGAATTTTTTGTTTGTTTGTAAAAAGCCGATAATCTGTCTGTCATGTCGGCTGGCCGAGCCGAAGTTTTCACGAGTGAATCGGCTCGATTATGTCCGTTTCTGTGAGATTCCTGTGCTGGCTGGACCAATTTCCAAGGGACAGGCGTTAGTAGGACACGTGCCTATGTTTCACATGATGTCCTTACTAAACTTTTTGTTTTCTCATTTCAACACGACTACCGCAGACGCATATTCTGTCTAATCATTTCAGTTGAGCTCTTCCTCGAACGTCCTCACACCATTTGGACCGACCGGACTCGGCGTTCAGCAACGGGGAGCAGTTTTGTTCCGCAAAACACCGTGCGATACTCTAGTGCAATCAAGATCGTATCAGCAAACCCGTTGGCGCGCGGGGGGGGGGGGGGGGTAAAATCAGCAAAAAAAGCACGTGCACATTCGTCAGTTTTTTTGGAAACTTGAATGGGACATGGGCTGTACATAAACGAAGGGCTCGGCATAAAGTGAATGTTGATGTATGGGTCGTGACGTGTTGCGAGAAGTATCGTCCTTTTCAGAGTAGAATTTTCTTTTGAACCATGGCGACTCCTAAGCCTTCTTTTCTTCAAAGCGGCCATGTGACCTTCTCGTGTGCAAAAGGCACTAATTGGACTTATTATCGTCTGCTTTCGGGTGGCCGAATGGTAGAGCGTTGGACTTCTAATGCTCGGGTCGTGAATTCGTATCCCGGCTGGGACCAAATATTTCTGCTGATTTTTCATCGTTGCTCCGTCTTTGATATAACCAGTATGTGGTGGAAAGGGACGTTAAACCCCCAACCCCCCACACCCCACCCACTCGTCTGCTTCAGATACCACTTGTGGAGTGTGGATTTTACGACACACAGATAAAATTATATGTGTGGCCGCTCATTGCTGGGGTCTTAAGAGAGAGAGAGAGAGAGAGACGCTTTGGCCCTTGCCCTGGAAAATAAGGTTTAAAGGAACAGGTACTGGGTTCCGTGAAAGAATAATAATAATAATAATGAATATTGTATAGGCGCTTTACCCAATTTCGTGAATTGGCTCAAAGCACCGTGAACTGAACCCACCACGCACGCTCACGTGAATCACACGCATTCTCTCACACATTGGACGTAAACACATTACAATCACGTTGTGCGAAGGGACAGTCAGCTATTTAAATTTCGGAATTTAGAAATGCATTTATTTTTCAAATTTGGTTGGCTGAACCTATCCAAATTTGGTGGGCTGAACATTTTTCAAATGGCTGATCAGTGCGGTATCAAACGCGAAAAATTTATTTGGTGGCTTTCAGCCGGCATGAAACGGCCATAGTAGTGTAGGGGAACCCATGCTGAATGTCATGGTATAGGACACAAGATGGTGCCAGTCGTCAGAAGTATGTAGGAAGAGGTTAGAAGTTGGTAGTCGGCAAATACATAGACTGACTGCCGGGTGCACAACGGCGGGGATAATTATGGGTAGGATCGGGGGGGGGGGGGGTATTTTAGGATAACTGGTCGTAGAGCCGTTTAGTCATCTAGTGATGCACAACGAGAATTGACTGCTGAATCTAATGGCATATATAACATCAGTATAGTGTAGCCGTCGGAGTAGTGGAAAATAAGGTTTAAAGGAACAGATACTGGATTCAGTGTAATAGCTGATCAATGCGGTAGCAAACGGGAGAATTTGTCTGATGGCTTTCAGCCGGTATGAAACGGTAATAGTAGTGTAGAGAAATGCAAGCTAAATGTCATGATGTGGTGTCAGCCGTCAGAGGTACTTAGATAGAGGTTAGTTTTTGTTTTTTTGTGAGTACATAATCTCTCTCTCCCTCTCTCTCTCTCTCACTCTCCAGGGATGTCGTTTGGGGACGGATCTCGGCTAAAAGCCGAATTTTTTGTTTGTTTGTAAAAAGCCGATAATCTGTCTGTCATGTCGGCTGGCCGAGCCGAAGTTTTCACGAGTGAATCGGCTCGATTATGTCCGTTTCTGTGAGATTCCTGTGCTGGCTGGACCAATTTCCAAGGGACAGTCACACTCACAGTCCCACTTTTTCTTGGATTTGTGCTGAATGTTTGGTAGACAGCATTCTAAAGTTCAGGGAAATAAAGTTTGTTCAATTTTGTTATTTTACTCCAAAGACTTGTTTTATTGCAAAGATATATGTCTACAGAACATCTTTAATTCATGGAGGTGGAGGGAGCACGTAACAGTAGGGAATCTAGTCGAAAAACCTGTGAAACTGCTTCGGCAGAGAGAGCCGAAACTTTCTGTAAAAAGCCGAAACTTTCATGGCTGTTTTGACTAAATCGCCGAACAAAAAAAAAAAAAACTCCTGGCAACACCACTCTCTCTCTCTCTCTTCTGTTGTGTAAATTTATCAGATTTTAGGAGTAATTTTGTCTGCTTACTGATACTTCCTTAACTGTGTCTAGTGTAGACCATAGGAAATTTTTTTTTTTTTATTTATTTCTTGCTTTTGGGGGTTCTTTATTTCTTTTTATTTTGTTTTATCTTTTTCTATGTATACATGTATTTATCTTTTTGTCAACCTACACACACTCCCCCCCCCCCCTCGCTAGTATTGATTAATGAGATTTTAGGATTAATTTAGTCTGCCATTGCAATACCGTTACACTGTGTTTGTTTCACCTGAGCGTTACTACAGCCTTCACAAAAAGTTAAGGACCACTTGCAAATATCATTCAACTTTTGTCATGGTGGCATGCTGCTGTGTAGTGCTGAACATCGCTGAAACAGCAGCTTATGTAGGCAAACAAATGAGCACAGTTCATAACCAGGGATGCATTCTTTGACCTGCATCTCATTTTTTTCCGTGCAGAAAGCCCCAGGTATCACTCATTGAACACTGAAACTCCGTCTAGTTTTGCCGGAATTGCAGATTTTCAAACGCGCCAAGCATGTTGTGTGACGCGCACGTGCCATCCACACAGTGGTCGCCATGTTCACTAATTACCCCTTAACCTTGCTACCGAATTTTACGGGAAAAATCTTATTCGTTTATTTTTTTCTGATTTATTGAAACTGTCACCCATTATGTTGACTGGTCCTTAACTTTTTGTGAAGACTGTATAAGCTAAAGCTTATTTGTGCTCATTGAGTGTTAAATATATAAATTTCCGTCCTGCAATAATTTTTTTTTTCACTGATAAAAAATGTGCGTGTACACGTTAACCAAAAAAGGATAAGCGGCTGACGGCACAGCTTGTACCTGACGCATTATTGTTATTGTTATGAAATGCGCATTGTAAACATGCGAATGAATAAAAAGAAGTCGGAAAATGGTGAAGGATGGACGAAAGAAACCAACAAAAACAAAAATAAAAAAGGAAGAGAAGAATGGAAGGAAAAAATCCTTCTTAAACGATTTAGGTATCATGGCGTACAAGCAGCTGCGACCGTTGAACAGCACGGACTAAACAAATGTATATCTGAAACACCTTGGTGTCATGGTTTTTGGTAACTTAGGGGCCGGGGGGGGGGGGGCAGGTGGGGCTGAGATGGTAACTGACCAAGGAAGCAAACATTGTACACAAAACCTCACCTCGCATATGAGTTTTCTCCACTTTCTTGTTGTGTATCGCACTGTTTGTTTAATTACCCTTAAGTCGTTACTTTGATAGTTACGAATCTTTAACTTATTTACTTCAGTTAACTGTGTGGTGCGTGACAAATTTTAGGCTTCTTGTTAAACAACAAAAAAGTAAGGTCTTTTCACTCTTTGTGGTTGTCGCTGACGCGGCGTTAAGCCTTAAAATACTCACTCACTCACTCACTCTTTGTGGATTAATACTTCCGAGAATACTTCACCACCTGCGCCGCTCGCAGTCATGTATCGCAGTGGTGTGAAATGTCCAATACCCCGCAGCAGACACCCCGAAGACGGGACACGCTCGCGGCGCCAGGGTGGCGTGGAGCTTCCAATACCCCGGGTTGGTTACGCGTAGCAGACACCAGGGACATGTGAAGAAGTGTAAACGGCACGCGCCAGCGGGCATATATCACGTTGACCTTATTAGTTTTTAGCAAGCGGGCCCAGTGTATACACGTCACAACCCAGAAATGGATATTGGGTGCTCTCTCTCTCTCTGTTAATTAAAACAATGTACCCGGTTTAGCTCGATTATCAGCTAATCAGGAAAAGCGGTAACAAAGGTAAAGACTCCCTGACCCATTCCTATCGGCACTCACTGTGTCCTTACTAAACTTTTTGTTTTCTCATTTCAACACGACTACCGCAGACGCATATTCTGTCTAATCATTTCAGTTGAGCTTTTCTTCGAACGTCCCCACACCATTTGGACCGACCGGACTCGGCGTTCAGCAACGGGGAGCAGTTTTGTTCCGCAAAACACCGTGCGATACTCTAGTGCAATCAAGATCGTATCAGCAAACCCGTTGGCGCGCGGGGGAGGGGGGGGGGATAAAATCAGCAAAAAAAGCACGTGCACATTCGTCAGTTTTTTTGGAAACTTGAATGGGACATGGGCGAAGGGCTCGGCATAAAGTGAATGTTGATGTATGGGTCGTGACGTGTTGCGAGAAGTATCGTCCTTTTCAGAGTAGAATTTTCTTTTGAACCATGGCGGCTCCTAAGCCTTCTTTTCTTCAAAGCGGTTATGTGACCTTCTCGTGTGCATCACTAGATGACAAAAGGCACTAATTGGATTTATTATCGTCTGCTTTCGAGTGGTAGAGCGTTGGACTTCTAATGCTCGGGTCGTGAATTCGTATCCCGGCTGGGACCAAATATTTGTGCTGATTTTTCATCGTTGCTCCGTCTTTGATATAACCAGTATGTGGTGGAAAGGGACGTTAAACCCCCAACCCCCCACACCCCACCCACTCGTCTGCTTCAGATACCACTTGTGGAGTGTGGATTTTACGACACACAGATAAAATTATATGTGTGGCCGCTCATTGCTGGGGTCTTAAGAGAGAGAGAGAGACGCTTTGGCCTTTGCCCTGGAAAATAAGGTTTAAAGGAACAGGTACTGGGTTCCGTGAAAGAATAATAATAATAATAATAATATATAGGCGCTTTACCCAATTTCGTGAATTGGCTCAAAGCACCGTGAACTGAACCCACCACGCACGCTCACGTGAATCACACGCATTCTCTCACACATTGGACGTAAACACATTACAATCACGTTGTGCGAAGGGACAGTCAGCTATTTAAATTTCGGAATTTAGAAATGCATTTATTTTTCAAATTTGGTTGGCTGAACCTATCCAAATTTGGTGGGCTGAACATTTTTCAAATGGCTGATCAGTGCGGTATCAAACGCGAAAAATTTATTTGGTGGCTTTCAGCCGGCATGAAACGGCCATAGTAGTGTAGGGGAACCCATGCTGAATGTCATGGTATAGGACACAAGATGGTGCCAGTCGTCAGAAGTATGTAGGAAGAGGCTAGAAGTTGGTAGTCGGCAAATACATAGACTGACTGCCGGGTGCACAACGGCGGGGATAATTATGGGTAGGATCGGGGGGGGGGGGGGGAGGGGGGATTTTAGGATAACTGGTCGTAGAGCCGTTTAGTCATCTAGTGATGCACAACGAGAACTGACTGCTGAATCTAATGGCATATAACATCAGTATAGTGTAGCCGTCGGAGTAGTGGAAAATAAGGTTTAAAGGAACAGATACTGGATTCAGTGTAATAGCTGATCAATGCGGTAGCAAACGGGAGAATTTGTCTGATGGCTTTCAGCCGGTATGAAACGGTAATAGTAGTGTAGAGAAATGCAAGCTAAATGTCATGATGTGGTGTCAGCCGTCAGAGGTACTTAGATAGAGGTTAGAAGTTGGGAGTCGGCAAATACACAGACTGACTGCCGCGGGATATTGATGAAGTCGGGATAAAAAGTATATCAGAGGAAAACGTGCCGTTCAGCCGCTTAGAGAATCTAATGGTATAGAAAATCAGTATAGTGTAGCCGTCGGAGTAGTGGAAAATAAGGTTTAACGGCACAGATACTGTATTCGGTGAAATGGCTTCACTGCGGTAGCAAACGGGAGAATTTGCCTGATGACTTTCAGTCGGCATGAAACGGTCATAGTGGTGTAGGGGAATCCATTCTGAATGTCATGATCAGGCGTCAGAGGTATGTAGAAAGAGGTTACAAGTTGGAGTCGCCAGTACATAGATTGACTGCCGGTGTAACAGGCCGGAGTATACCCCTGGCTACTTTATACCCTCGGGTATAAATAGCCTAGCTTCAACCCCTGGGTATAGATCAGCCAGGCCGGATTCACCCCCTCCTGCTTGGAATATACCCACCTGTGAGCAGAGTTTGCGTGTACAACACTTCATTGAACTCTGTTCACGGCCGTTTGCGTGTCAAGTACGGTTTTTGTGTCATTTGTTCTCAAACTGTCAAGCCGAGATGAATGGTTGCCTATGCGAGCAGATTTTGAAATTTTATTCAACAGAAAAGAAGACAAAAAGTATCCTCAATACATCTACAACATCAAAAATGCTGCAGACACGAGAAAGAATGGAATGATGGCATTTGGGCTACTGCCGTTGAAATTCTCGCCACAGCAAACTTTCTTGCATACGGCATTTACATCTATGCCAAGCTGGGCACCAATATGCGCTGGATGCGATATCCCGCAACGTTTTCACTAAAGGAGACAAGCGAAGTTTGCTTCTACATTGAAACAGAAGTTACCACTTCAATGTTGTTTTGAGCGTTTGACATTCAAGTACTGTTATCATCACACCAAGAGAAACCCTGGCTGTTGTTAATTTGGGTTTTGTTCTATTTTAAAGTGCATTTGATATGTGACACTGAGGAACATCCACTTGGCTCTTTGTTCTTTTCAGAATGAAGCGGTTTGATTTGTCTTATACGATATAAGATATGAGATATAAGAGATACAAGCATTGCAAGTTTACAAAATTTCCCTCAGAGGCACCTTAAGAAACTCTCTCTCCCTTTATCTATCTATCTATCTATCTATCTATCTATCTCAGTCTTTGGGTGTCTCAGGACAATTACAACACAGATTTAAGAAAATAAAGTAACAGGAAGGAAAAACAGAAAACTATAGAACCGCTCACGTGTGCCACACGCCGTCATTGAACATCGAGTGGCAAAACGCGTGCAACATTCAAGCAAAGACGTTTATCTTTCTCTCTCTGGTCGTCCGTGGTAGGGGGGTTAAAGTGGGCAGGAGAGGGTTAAACGGGCCTAGGCCAGAGTACACCCCGGGTATAGTCTGGGCTAGGCCAGTTTATACGGGGGGATAGTCTGGGCTAGGCCTGTTTATACGGGGGTATAGTCTGGGCTAGGCCAGTTTATACGGGGGAATCCTTAAAATGAGCATCGCCCCATTTGGCTCACAGCCTTTGGAGATTTTGAGTGGCACCCAAACCCCTCTAGTCAAAGCACATCTAGTTACATGCATTTGAATCTTGTATTTGGCTTTATATAGCACTTACAGCGTTAATTCTGACATTGTTATAAAGCAGTTCTATTACAAACAAAAACTATGTGACAGTGATCGCATGTTGCATTGGACTCTTTTGGCAACTGATAATGTTTCCAACCTGGTCAGGAATGAAAAGCTAGGGTTTAAGTTTACAAAAGTGTATTTGTAGTTTCATGGTATAAGTTCCCTGATTTAATCTGTAGTTTTATCGTCTACGTTCCCAGATTACCATATGCTGTTTGTGTCTGACCTGATGTTCCCACAGCACATCTGTGGGCTGTGTCTGCTCGGTTCCCAGATTACATCTGTTGTTTGTGTCTGAGCTGAGGTTCTCACAACACATCTGCAGGCTGTGTCCAGAATTCACCGCTCTGTATATCCTAAAGTATTCGACTTATAAGAACGTTCACTACATTAAAATGTGGCTAAAGCTAGCCTCTTTCAGGAAATATACGATTCTTTTGAAAAGACGCAAAAACAGAGATGTTCCGTCTAACCACCAAAAATTTGGAGGCTGAAGGTTCTCACAGAGCATATAGCCCCCGAATGTGTGTGTGTGTGTGTGTGTGTGTGTGTGTGTGTGTGTGTGTGTGTGTGTGTGTGTGTGTGTGTCTGTGTGTGTGTGTGTGTGTGTGTGTGTGTGTGTGTGTCTGTGTGTGTGTGTGTGT
>JACVVK020000118.1:147500-250000 GCA_018292915.2 Batillaria attramentaria | reverse complement strand
AAAGCCCTTTCCTGCGCGGCCGTAGGCGGAGTCAGCGTTAAGCAGGTCATTGTAGACATCGCTGGCTTTCCTGCGAGCGTCGCTCCAGAGCCTGTTGCCGCCCTGACTAGCGTCCAGTTTCTGGGCCCAAGCTCTGTCCCTGGCGTTAGCGGCGGCGGCGTTGTTCTGGTTGCGAGCGAATTTGTCCTTGTTGGCATCAGCGGCAGCAGCGTTCTGCCTCGCAGCGGCCTGTCTAGACGCCCATTGGTTGTCGGCAGCCGCGGCCCGGGCAGCAGCAGCGTCAGCATTGCGGTCGTAAGAGGCGGCTCTGTCGCGGAAGTCGTCCAGAGCATGAGCGTTGTCGCTCTCCCCGTACTCGAAGCCTCCGTTGACGGAATCCCTGAGGTCGAACTTCTTGTCGTAGGCGTAGTTGGCGTCGTCGTTCTTGCGGCGGCCCTGGCGCCAGGCGTTGTTCTGAGCCAAGACCTGGTCCTTGGCGAAACGGTTGGCGTCGTTGTTCCGGGCCCACTGATTGGCTGCAGCGGCGGAAGCGGCGGCCTGAGCCGCGGCTTTGTTGGCGGCGTTGTAGTTATTGTCGCGATTGGCCGCAGCCGCCCCGTAGCTGAAACAGACAGTACACAGTGGACAAGTGAGTTGTTGTAGACTCCCCGACTTTCAGACCATCAGGCCGGTATTGTGTTGACATTTTCTAACTGACTGCTTTGAGCTGTTGACATTTCTACTACTGCTTATCATCGAATTTCATAATCTCTATTGAACTGTAAAGCGAACACAAAGGTCTTCCGTTGTTTGCATTTAGTTTGAGCCCTTACAGTTTAAAAACGTGAGACGAGTGAATTTCGCGATTCCTTGTCTCTTCCTCTCTTTCGAAAATAGAGAGGATATCAAGTCATACAGAAAAGAACGACCTTTTCCTGTAAAAAATTCTCTTCTTAGATTAAATTCCACTGTCTTCTGCTATGGAATTAAGTCACATTTGTTTGGTTTCCATGCGTCAGTTATGTTTTCATTAATGAGTTACCATCATCACGCACAGATACTGACCAGCCTAAGCGCTCATATAATTATCAACTTTTAAGCTGTCTGCAGATGCGTTGTTTCTCTCGAACAGTGTTTGTTCGTACAAATAGGTCAGTAACAGTGAGAAGCCACTTGTTTCAAAACGTCTTTTCAAAACATACTGCCTTGCAAGAAGTAGTTGCCAAGTCATTGTTAATGGATGCAGTGACTGCATGGATACTCTGTCTGAAATGGTGGAATAACTGTTATGCTTTCGGCGATTTTCCTAAATGCATGTGGTCCAAACGAGGTTCCAACAAGATCTCCTGAAACTCATTCCTATGCTGGTTGTTGTTTCACGGTAGCGCACTGTTTCTTGAGATGGACTCATTTCACATGGTCTAGTTGATTCCGTGCGTACAAGAAGCATAATAAACACTTCTAAAAGATCACTTGAACCGACATTAAACTCTCCAAAACCTTCACAATCTGCAAAACAATCATTTTTTCATTTCGAATGTATTTAGTGTGTCATTTTAAAAATTATATAGTGTGTCATTTTTTAAAATTACATAGAATAGAAAGATTACTTTCAACAGTGTCGCATTTCCTCCTCATTGTTAAAATCGATTCGTCTTTCACATTAATGAACAAGGTAAAGCGAACAGTTTTGGCCAATCCCCTTTATTGCTGGTAAATAATTTTATAGACATTCTTCGGAGGCAGTCACACAATAAATTCAAAAGATACAGAAAGAGAAGAATTGTATAGTTCAGGGAGGTTCTCGAAATGTACAAACGTCGTGGCACAACAAGAATATCGCAACCTGAGCTGCAATCAAAAGTTAACGAAATGGCGATATTCTTAAAGGCTGTCCTGTTTTGTTTTAGTCTGGAGTCTATTTGCGTTTAGTAGTAGCCCTTGTAGCCATAGCCAGCTCCAGGGTAGCCAGCAGCGTAGTAGCCGCCAGCAGGGTAGGCTCCATAGCCACCGTAACCAGCGATGCCGCCTGGGTACAGACCCCGACCGGCGGTGACACCTCCGAAGGCGCCGTTAAAAGCACGTGCATCGACGGCGTTCCTGTTGCCTGCCGCGTCAGCCACTCTCTGGTTCTGCAGCTTGGCATCATTAGCGGCAGTGGCCACGTCCTGCTTCCAGGCTCCGTTGGTACGACCGTTCTTACTGGCTGCCGCGTTGTTCTGAGCGGCGGCTCTGGCGTTTTGCCATCCCTGGGCGTTCTTCCTCCAGTCGTTATTTTGGGCGTTGCGGGCAGCCTCAGCGGCACGTGCGACCTGGGCGTTGCGCTGGTTGGCGTCGAAGGCCTCGTTCCACCTGTTGTCTTTGGCGCCCTGGGCCCAGTCTTTCTTCTGCGCGGTGTTGAACCCGAAGATGTCGTCATTCTCGTTGCGGTCGTAGTTGAGTCGTTCCCAGTCATCACCTCCCTTCCTCTTGTTCTGGTAGTAGTTGTTCCAGACTTTCTTGTCGTTTTTGCGGTCGCTCAGGCGCTTGCGCTCGGCTTCCTTCTTCCACAGGTCCTCGTTGAATTTAGCGTTGGCCTGGTCGCGGGCCCACTTGGAGGCAGCATCTGCGCTCTTAGCGTCAGCAGCGTTGGCCGTGCGTGCGTTCTGGCGAGCCCAGTCGGAGAAGCCAGCGTCGTTGGCTTTGGAGACCTGGTTACGGTCGAATCCCTTGTTGCGGTCGTTGAGCCAGTTGTCGCGTCTGTAGTCAGCCTTGGTGACGTCCTGAGTGGAGGCCAGATCTCCTTGGCGCAGTTTGGTGGCAGCTGCCTGGTCCCACTTTCTTTCAGCATCCTTGATACCGGCAGCCTTAGCGTAGTCGCCAGCATAGCCAGGGTAGTAGGCACCGGGTTTAGCAGCATAGCCACCCACTCCAGCGACGCCGTAAGCATATGGGCTGCCTCCACCAACACCTCTACCGGCCCCACCCGCCAGACCCTTGCCGACGCGATCGTAGTTAAAGTCTCCGGTGGCGAGATCCTTATAGATGTCGCTGGCGGTCTTGCGGGCATCGCTCCACAGTCGGTTGCCGCCCTGGCTCGTGTCCAGCTTCTGTGCCCAGTCTCTGTCGCGGCCGTTGGCCTTGGCAACGCTGTCCGCGTTGCGGGCGAACTTGTCCCAGTTGGCATCGGAAGCAGCAGCGTTGGCAAAAGAAGCGGCCTTCTGATCAGCGCTCTGAGCATCAGCGGCGGCGGCACGTGCAGCAGCCTTGTCGACGTTACGATCGTAAGCAGCGGCTCTGTCGCGGAAGTCGTCCAGAGCGTGAGAGTCGCTCTTCTCTCCGTATTCGAAGCCGCCGTTGATGGAATCCCTCAGGTCGAACTTCTTGTCGTAGGCGTAATCGATGTCATCGTTCTTTCGGCGTCCCTGGCGGAAGGCATTTCCCTGAGTCCAGACCTGGTCGTTGGCGAAACGGTTAGCGTCGTTGCGCTGTGCCCATCTGTTCGCTGCGGCGGCGTTGGCAGCGGCCTTGTTGGCGGCGCGGTTTGTGGCGGCGTTACTCTGGTCCCAGTTGGAGGCCTGGTTGCCGTAGCTACCAAAAGAAGAAGATTCAGGGCTCTTGTATCGTTTCTGCCGTTCTTTGTGGTTGCAGACGAAGAAACACACATAAAACACACGCACACAGAGGAGAGTAAGGTTCAACTCGTCGGAGAAAAAAAGGTGTGACAAAAGGTGTCTTTGAACGGTTTTGCTCGTGAGTGCGCCTGTAATACTCTATCTCGTATATTAGTACAGCTCTTAACGCGACACTTTACGCGAGCGGTCGAACATTCAAGTTCTACGACTGTTGTTACACCACTGGAGCTCTCAGTGTGGTTGCCGCGTCATCGAGTACGCTTCTGTTGGCTCAGTGTCAGCATTACAGACGCTGATCATGTGTTTAACTGGTGTGATAGCACGAAAACAGCTCAGAAAACCGAGCGATATGTGAGCTGAAAAATGGTAGCATAGCCGCTTTAATCAAAACGTGACTCTGGCCCGAAAGACACGTTTCCGACTTACTACATTACACGATGGAATTACAAGAAAAATTGAACTTACTCGCTGCCAGCCGCCTGGGCCTTGTTGGCGGCATTTGTAGCGCTGTTGCCGTAGTCGTTCTGGTGGCGCCCGAAGTTCTTGGCAGCGTTGTTCCACTGGTTAGCAGCGTTAGCGTTCTGGCTCCAATCTCTCACGACGTCTGAAACCTTAAAGATGACAGCAAAAAAACAATTAATCCAACACAGTCCGAGCCAGTCCAATTCAGGAGCATCCACTCCAGTCTACTCTAATCCACCCCACTTTACTCAAATCCAATCTTGTCCAAATCCATCCGATCCAATTACATCTCAGTCTATCCCATGCTATTCATCGGCCATCCACTTCAATCCAACCCCATCACACTCGATCCCATCCCATCCCTTTCTATTCCATGCTATCCATTTCCATCCAATCCAACCCTATCCCATCCCAGTCCATTCTATCCCATCCTATCCCACCCAGTCCAATCCAAACCAATCCAATCCAATTCAATCCTATCCTATCCTATCCAATTCTATCCATCCCTGTCCAATCCAGTCCAATCCAGTCCAGTGTCCGATTGTAAAGCACAGAGACATCCTGTAAGAACAGTTCTCGCACCCGTTACCTATGATGCCTATGATGTCGGCGACGTTGGCCTATGCTGCCTATATGGCGTCAGTAGCAATGGCTTCGGACGCTTTTTGCAAGGAGAATAGACCTAATTGATACCAACGAAAGAGTGGTTCTATCACTAAAAAACCATTTACGATTAATCTAGACTCATCAATTGTCCTGAACTGCTTTGGTACTGTCCAACATCCTGCCACTTAAACCCATACACAGATTCAGCCTCTAACAACATGGCACTGCGCCAAATCATCTTAAGGCTGCACATACAGCGTAAATGAAGGCGTCTTTATCAGTGTTGCAGACAAACACTGACTGTTAGTGTTAGAGATTTGGGCTGTTAGATTTTCGTTCGCAGCAAGCCGTCAGAGGTTAGCGTATTGCACTCAGAGCTATACTTGTCATTAAGAGATGCTATTTCAGGCAACCAGGCGCATTTAAAAGCGCAAATAATCCAAAATAAATCTTATTTTCTGCAGAGCCTAGTTAATTTTGGAACAGGCATCAATTCGGGGCAAAGTAACTGTTAAAAAAAATTCACAAACAACGCAAACACATATTTGCAGTAAACAAACAGACAAGGAAACGTCTCAATTTCAGGGATGTTCACAGTTAAAATAAGAAAAAACAAGAATATGAAAATTTGATTTTTCCTTTACAACATCCCTACGTGAAATGTGCGGAATGAATCTTACCTGATTTCCAACCTTGGCAAGTTTGCCAGCACCTGCTGTTCCAACACCACCCACACCGACTCCCCCGTAGCCGGCGACTCCCCCAACTCCCGCAACTCCCGCAACTCCACCAACTCCACCAACTCCCCCGACGCCGACTCCCGCGGGGTACCCAACATAGCCTCCGAAGGCTCCAGCCACAAAGGACAGGCACAACGCTGCCAACAGCTGTTAAGAAAAACAAACCACACAAATTGAAATAACTGAAGACAAAACAATGACATCATCAACAAATGTTCAGCAGTACTTGTAATATAATCGAGACCGATTTTAAGGCAAAAGAAACAGATCTATCAATTTCTCACAATGTTCAAAGTCATACCGTCTAGTGATAAATTCTGCTGATCTCTTCTTTTTTTAAAAATTGTATTATATTAGTATGTGGTCCATTTATTACTGAAATGCGTCTCGTGTGCCTTTTAACAGATGCGATCGCGGCAATGGCAGAATTAGACCAGAGAAAAACCCTTCTCTAAGACTTTTATTGTGGTAGGATTATCACATGAACTTCTAAAAAAGAAAACTCCCTGACATTCATCGCAATGATGCGGTTACAAGCAGAGATTAGAAGAAAACACCCACTAGCATTTGTCATAGTGATAGAATGTGCCTTGACCTACATCGTCATAAGAAACACAGAAGCGAAAAGAGAATCTCCCCTAACCTCCATGGTGATAACACACCCAGTTTAAGACATTGACAGGACAGACACGTACAATCTAAAGTTTATACCATTGATGTCTTAATAGACAAGTAAGAGGCAAACAGTCCAACAGTCTAACAGCTGTAGGATAAAAAATGAAAAAAAAACTGACACAGAGATAAGAAAGACAATATTACTCTCAGATTAACTTACTTCTTCTACTTTCGAAATTCACCTGACTCAACGCGTTTTTCGGCTTTAGCGACGGCTTTGTTACTATTTTAAATTACACGAGAAGAAAAACAGTCTTTAAAAAAACACCTAACATGGCTAATTAAAGGTAAAAATTAAATCCAACATTCTGACAGGCTAGGATTATGTTAGTCTACACATATTGTGTTGACAGGACCAGCCAGACAGACTCGCATCAAAACGTTCCCAAACCTTCATGGTGACGTTGACAGGATAGGCCCGAGCACACACAATGGGATTCTGGCCGAGCGACTCGCTGCTCGCATCGGTTACCCGTCCCTTATAAATACAACTGCTTTGCATTAAACTTTACGGCGAGCATACATTAAACTTTGCAAATTTCCCTACTGCTCACGTCGTTTCCTGAACTATACACAGACGTACAAGGAAGAGGCGAGGTATGCAAAAAAGAGTGGGGAGGGTAGGGGAGATGGGGACCCAAGACGAGTAAGAAAGAAAGATCAAGAATAAGAAGTGGGGGGGGGGGGGGGGGATTATGAGAAGGCTTTTGGGTGAGGGGAGGGGGTATGCTTGTGAGGTCCCGAGTTTGGAAGAAAATGTAACCGGACGAGAAATCTAGGCTTCGCGAAGAATTATCATATTTAATACCGTTTAAAACTTGGATCGTATCTCGATGCACGGTCTTGATTATTCGCGAGCAGGGAGTTAAAACGAGCAGTAAAGATGGAAGACGGGCGGAGAGAAAGGCTACCGCCACGGTCCATTAATTCCCTACGATTCTCATTGCGAGCTTTTCTCCGATTCATGTATTCTGTGCTAGCGAGCTGGTTGCCAAGCATTATTTATGAGACTCTGCTTTTGTGAGCTTTTCTCTCAGAAGAGCGACTATGCCATGGAGATGAGATCCTCTTACGCCATACTCGGGGACTTTAGATTTTAAGTCTGCTCAAGAGTAAAAACACGCTCTTATGGTGCCCTTTGGTGGCAATCTTGCATTGAACTTAAGATATAGCCGCAGCGGGAAAACTGAGTGAAAGTTTTAACTGATTTCTGGCCCATTTTCGTTCTCGCTGACATAACGTTTTTTTCTGTACAACAATACATGTCTGGACAAAAATGAAAGACGTGGTTAGTGTGTGAATGGATGATTCTGCTTCCATTTCTGACCGTTAAAAAGAGTGTTTAAAACGACGTGTCATTGAAAGACGGTAAAGCAGATAAGAGATAATGTGATGTAGACATTATTTTTTTTATTGCATATGGGGGGCTAAAAATATAGGATCCTCAGTGGAATGATTTTTGCTGACCTCATGCATAATTATGTACAGCGTGTGTGTGTGTGTGTGTGTGTGTGTGTGTGTGTGTGTGCGTGTGCGTGCCCGCGTCTGTGTCTGTGAATGTGTGGAGAGGTAAAATGTGGAGAGGCAAGAGAGAAAGAGATTAGTGGAAGGGAAGTTTTTCAGTACAGTTCAGTGAAACTTAGTGAACAGCGCCAAACAATTACTGTCTCATGGTTACAATAAATACAACAGGGACACCGCAACTGATATTTTCTCCGGAGGAATTTAAAGCAAATTGTTTGAATTATAGCTACATACAGCACCCGACAAATGCTAAGCCTTTTGTTTGTTTGTTTGTTTGTTTGTTTGTTTGTTTGTTTGTTCATCTTCTTCTTCTTCTTCATCGTGAGTTCCATTCCCGCCAGGGGCTTAATCTTTGTGTTGGTCTTTTCTCGTTGCCCAGTTTTTGGTATCATCCATATGTGGTGGAAATGGACGTTAAAACCTCAAACACCCACCCATCCTCCTTCTTGTTCTTCTTCGTCTTTCATTTATCTATTATTTTCATATGCCACCATAAAATATATAAAGCATATACAGACGGTTCCACACGTCGTGACTGCGTAATGTCAAACATTTCACCCGATAGAACATAGTCGACTTGAACAGAAGCCTGTATTCTTTGTTTCTCTTTGTAATTGTCTCCATCTTTAAAAGGTCGACAGCCATCCCATATTGCATTTGCATCCCACAGGGCAAGACTGACAACTCATGATTTGCCCCGTAGGTATAGCCTCGGTGGCACCCCGGGTAGGCTTGGCAGACTGAAAGGGCGGACAGTGGAGTTTTGTTTTGTCCAGCCAAGGAAATAAGCAACAACCAAAAACATGTTAGCATCGAAAATATTTGATCTTTTCTGTGCGCTTTGGCTGTTTTGTACGGAGAAATTTTGTTTGTTTGTTTGCCGCTGTCCTTCTTAACGTACTTCCCTAAACTCTCAGTCACTCACACTTGGAAAAGGAAACGGTAATGACTGCGAAGTGGTTACAAGTTAAGCAAATAAAAGCGACATAAAAGGGACAGAAACCACTTAACTTTCACAAAGGACGGCACGGGTCAACGTTTCGGCTTTCGCCTTCCTCAGGACACAAACAAAACTCACACTTATCTTTTTTTCTTCTTTTTTTTCTGCTTTATGAAATATAAGACACATCATCATCATCATCATCATCATCATCATCTGAAGAGTTGGAATTTCAGTGCTCGAGCTGAGAGTTCGCTTCCATGCTGGTCCCAAATATTTGCTTTGGAAATGTTCAGCCCACCAAATTTGAAAAATAAATGCAATTCTAAATTCCGAAATTTCAATAGCCGAGCTGACCCTTCGCACCACGTGATTGTAATGTGTTTATGTCCAGTGTGTGAGAGAATGCGCGTGATTCACGTGAACGTGCGTGTTGAGTACAGTTCGCGGCGCTTTGAGCCAATTCACGAAATTGGGTAAAGCGCCTATACAATACTCACTATTATTATTATTATTGTTGTTGTTGTTGTTGTTGTTGTTGTTGTTATTGTCAGGTCTTAGGTGGTTTAGACATTTTATTTACATACAGATACAAATTTACAGTGCATAAAACTTAAGCGTATATGCATATGAGCCAAGTCGGATACGTGGCGGAGAAGTTGCCGTGAAAACGTGAATGAGATAAAAACAAAAGTCTCAGGAAAAGGGGGACAGAAGAAGAGAAGGTTGAGAAGGTGTTTTTAGACATGATAGATCCATGCACCATGCAAAGCTTCAACTCTGAACATGAGTTTGACAGGAGCAGGAGTTTGTTTGGGGGTTTAACGTCCTTTTCCTCCGCATACGGGTGATACCAAAGACGGGTCAACGATGAAAAAGCCAGCACAAATATTTGGCCCCAGCCGGGATACGAACTCATGACCCGTGCATTGAGAGTCCAACGCTCTACCATTCGGCCACCCCGGCTCCTCTGAACATGAGATTCTGCGATGTGTTTTATAAGTTTGAATAGGAAAGAGGTGTACCGCACTAAACTGTAATTCCCCTGAGAGAATGACCCCGGAACATTCTTCGCGTACGCTTGAATAATCCCAGCTAAATGATCATCAACCGAAAGAACGTTTCAGCGCAAAGGTGACTATGGATTCTTTTGGTATCCGAAGCGACGTAACAGCTACTATTCTACCAATATACCGTTTTTGTAGAATTTATTACTGGTAAAATACAACAGAAAAAAAAAGTTATTGGTTTCACATAGTACAAAATCAGAGAATTAATATGAAGCTTAAAATCTGCAAAATAGCTTGAGACTCTGCTCTTTGACTATTTTAGCATCATAAAGGTTTTGACTGCACAGGTCAAAATTGCTCCTGTTGTGCGAACACAATTAAATCTATTTATGTGAACACAATTAAACTACAGAGGTGGCAAGGGGGAATTTCCGGGTTTTATATGTAAGTAAATTTAAGCTGGTTATATTCTGCTCAGTCATTGCCATGCATGTCCATGTCAGATCCTCAAACACCCACCCACCCACCCTCCCTCCATGCGTTTCCATTCAATGCGCTATGCCTATTCCATCTTCTGAATCTCATATTGCAAGAGCGAAGCTATCAAAATGCAGCCGGGAAGCTTGACACATAAACCATTAAAATTGTCTATATTTGTCACCGAATATTTGTCGTCTAGGGTACTGTGGCTGTTCGCCTGTATTCCCTATCCCCTCAACACACACAGACACACACACCCTCCATCGACACCACCATCCTCCCCCTTCCCCCTTTCCCTTCCCCCCGCCGACACGTAAGAACGTATGAACCTTTGAGACCCCCCTTTGAAGACATACGTCTCTCTCTCTCTCTGTCTCCCTCTCTCTCTCTCTCTGTGCCTGCCCCTTCAGGGCCGTGACACGTTACCAGCCTGCAGCTAGCCCCACCCTCTCTGCCTGTCCAGTGTGTAGACCCTCCCCATCTTAACCCTCCCTCAGGCATGATACAGGCAAGGGGTTCATTCCACAGCTGATTCTCTGTTTCACACGCTGTAAGGAATGGAAATAAAAATAGGCGAAAAAATAAATATCTGTAATATATACGACATTTTTTTTTAATGAGTACAAAAGGCTTGGGAATGTTACAGAGGGATAATATTGATGGGTTGAGGGAGGGGGGAGGGAGGGTTGGGGGGAGGGGGGGATGCGGGGTGGGGTGTGAGGGGGGTGGGGGGGTGTTTGGTGAGGGAACGTTGGTTGGTGGCTTTCAATGAATCATACTGATGACTAATCAGATTTACAGAAAACGTACAACTTGTTTACATCTAAAACAATTATCCGACTTGTTTGATTTGTACTTTGATCTAAGTCGACGGCTTTCTGTTGAAGATAATGTCGGTACTGATTTTTTAAAATTTTATTCAGGATTCACTTAACAAAAAAACAAAAACAAAAAAATCAACGCGTCGATGGTCTTCGACCTTTAAAATCCTCTTTACTGCCAATGCAAAGTTTAAGTTTAACGCTAAATGTGTAGCGTGGGTGAGTGAACGAGTGTGCATGCGTGTGTGTGTGTGTGTGTGTGTGTGTGTGTGTGTGTGTGTGTGTGTGTGTGTGTGTGTGTGTGTGTGTGTGTGTGTGTGTGTGTGTGTGTGTGTGTGTGATCTCTATCGGATAACTTTTTGTTTTGTTTTTGGGTTTTTTCACGGAAGTTATTGTTTGTGCAAGTTTACAAAACGTTTATTGAGAACATAATCCAGCTGAATGCTGATTCATGCGTTGCATGCATCGCATTTTGCAAGTCAAAGCTCTACCTTCATCTGTGAAAAAGAGCCGAAGCGTCATGGATTATTAAACTCACTTAGGCCCTTCTTCTAGGTGACGGCAGAACTGTCCTCTGCTAAAGAAATTTCCTTTGGAAGCTAAAGGTCAATGCCATGTATGCAAATGACGCTAGGCCGTAAAAGAAAGGAGCTTACCCTTTATCTGTCCGCTCTACGGCTTGGTTTTTATTTTTTAGTCCGTCCGCATAATGTTTAGCTCTAAGATCGGTTAATATCCACCGAAGCGCTTATTTCAGTGATAAAATGATTGACAGCAGACTTTGGCGCAGCATAAACAGATTTTAAGCAGCCGACCCGATGCCGAATAAAAAACGAAAATGCACTTGAACGGAGAGAGATATCTGTGCCATGAAAGAGTGAAATGACAGCAGCTGAGTGTTAAACCGGTTCAAATCAAAAGAAACTGCAAACGTCTGCCTTATTCAATGTCGCGAGGTGGCGTTGTTTGTTTCCAATAAAGATTGCCTTTTCCCCCGGTTTTAGAAGAAAAAAAAAATCGGCTGGTATATCAATTATGCATGTATGTATGCGTTTTCATAGTGCTGGGGGGTTAGGGTAGTGTGGAAGCCAGGTTTATGAGATGATAAATTTAAGTGGACGAATTTTTACATGGAGAAAGGAGGGGGGTGGAGGGAGGAGGGATGTTCCCAAGAGTATAAAGCAACCCTATCCAAATTCTGTACACTTCAAAACCTGGAAAAAGGCCGAGACCAGCTGATGAACTATGTCTGCGTTCTGCGCATCAGAGAATCGTTTGAAATTATTTTGAGACTTGACCAAGGGACCGTTAATGTGAAGAAAAATTCTAGTTCGATCAACGTCCGCGTTGCGTAATGTTTTGCAAAGCAGCATTGCAGTACTAAAAGGAAAATAATGCCCCTCTTTGTTCGATAGGGTAATCACCGGCTTACCAAAGTTTGCTCGAGAACAGAATTTAAGACGTAGAACGGACACTTATATGTAATACTAAATTGGATACTTTTCATGTCTGACTGTCTGTCAGTCTGTCTGCGCTGAAAAGTATCTACCTTGGTTTGAGGTCCGGGTTGTAAACTTGTAATTCTAATTCTCCTTGGTAGTCTCTCTCTTCAAAAACTCATTAGGGTTGGACTGAACATTGTATTTTGCAAAGACCAGTAAACAAAGAGATTTCAGTGCGGTAATCAAACTAGCTAAAATATTCCACCCACGTTTGAGACAGACATGGAGAGAGAACGTGTACCATCAAAGTATATTTTAAGTCCCACGGCAACAACACTTCCTTAAAACCAACCACACGAAAGTCCGCCTTTGTCCTGCCAAGTGTAACACCCGTTAGATCACATGATCGTTTATGATAACAAAAATCGGCTTGGGTTCTTCCTTATCGCCAGTGTCTCCATCTCTGAGAAGTTGGGGTGACAGGTTTAATCGTCATCCACAGTTTCCGAAATCCCCATCATGACGCGTAGAATTTTATTTGATGGCCAGAGCGAGTGGATGGAAATGGCATTTATGGCAGACATAAACTGAAACTTTAGGGTCTGCGGCGTCTTTAATACGTGACACTTGCCATGACGAAGTTTTGACGTTATGCACTTAACGGCGGCACCCCCTCCCCCCCCCCCCCCTCACCTACCCCACCGCCCTTGTATCACGGACTAAAATTGGAAACGCAAATTATTGTGTCATGATTGTTTGTTGGTTTCCGGAACCAGCTTCAAATAGGGACTTCCGTGTAAATGTTGGTACACTGTACAAAACAATGACAGCAGACCCACCCCACCCCCTCCTCCACCCACCCACCCAAACCAAACCCCTCCCTGTGTTTTCGAATTTCTTGAAAAGAGGGTAACGTAGGGTATTTGTTGTTGTTGTTTCGGGTCTCCTTTTTCTTTGTCATCTATTCAATAAAGAAATAATGCATTCATGTATTTCCAGTCAACAATTTTCAGTATTCATCTCTTCTTTATTTCTTTAATTATCAGAGAAATATTCGTACACTACGTCAGTTAATGCAGTCGCTGGTGTACCATAATAAGTCATCAGTGTATTTTGTTTTCTCTATTTAGGAAATTTATACCGATTATATTTACCTGAGTTCCAGGACACTTACAGTTTTCTCCACACGAAATGACTTGTCTGTTCAACGTGTTCTGAGGAAAAGACACCCATTTCTAAGTTGACATGCACTACACAGTTTCTTCTCATTTCTAAGGGACTCTTAAGTTCAGGTGTAGGAGCCGAGATAGCCGAATGGTAGAGCGTTGGACTTTCAATGCTCGGGTCGTGAGTTCGAATACCGGCTGGGGCCAAATATTTGTGCTGGCCTTTTTCTCGTTGCCCCGTCTTTGATATCACCCAAACGTGGTTGAAAAGGACGTTAAACTCCCAAACACCCACCCACCCACCCTGAGTTCGGGTGCACCTAGATGTACGGCCAGTGTGTGAATGCTGCTGTCGTCCGGTAGCTGTCGATTTTTCTCGGGATCCGGGAAAGCCAGGCTGGTAGCCATAGAACGTTGAGCTATCAACGCCTGGTTTCAAATTCCGGCCGCGAGCTAAGAATTTGTGCTGGTCGTTTCCTCGTTGTTGTTGTTGTTGCTGCTGCTGCTGCTGCTGCTGCTGCTGCTGCTGCTGCTGTTTCTGTTGTTCTTCTTCTTTGGTTTTTTTGGTTTGTTTGTTTGGTTGGTTGGTTGGCTAGTTTGCTTTGTTTTGTTTTTCGTTGGATGCAAAGGACGCTAAACCCACAAGAAACCACGGAGCTGATCTTTTCTCGTCTGGTGTTTTCTCTTCTCGTCTAATCTCGTCTCGTCTCGTCTTATCTCGTCTCGTCTCGTCTTATCTCGTCTCGTCTTGTCTCGTCTTGTCCATGAATGTAGTAATTAAACTTGCTCTTCCGACCATACGATCGTGAAGTGTTCATTTTGTGTGAATATATATGTGCGCGTGGTTGACGTGAGCGTGTGTGTACAGCTTCAAGTGCTTCGAGTCAGTTAACTGAATAAAGTAGAAAGACAGTGGTTGAGCTGATTTTTTAGTATCGTACGACTGTAGTATGTTAAATGTTGATCCGTTCGTGAATGAGTCCGTGTGGTTAGCATGAGCGTGTGTGTTTTCCTTGTTTTTAGCCAGTACACTGGGGAAAGTTACTTTACCAGTTTTTCCTCTTCTTACTAATATTTTCTTCTTTCATCTTGTCTGATTACCAAAATGCAGACATGCACTTTCAGCTGTATACAACGTAGGGTACCCAACTCATTTGTCATCAACTTAACTCTGTTGAGGCTGTACTGAAATTATCATGCTCATGGCCACTATAATCATTTACATATTTGTCCTTTTCCGTTAATGCGTTTTGGTTCATTGATTGTTTTTTCTTTCTTTCTTTTGTTGTTTTGTTTGTTTGTTGGTTGGTTGGTTGGTTGGTTGGTTGGTTTTGTTTCTTGTGTTGGGGGGTGGGGGTGTTTGTTTTTGTTCGTTTGTATTTTTTGTATTGTTTTGTTTTTTGTTTTTGTTTGTTTGTGTATTTGTTTGTTTGTTTGTTGTCGGTGTTTTTTGGGGGAAGGGGGGTGGCATTTTATTATTATTATTTTTTTTTTTTTTTTTTTTTTGGGGGGGGGGTGTTCTCGGTTGTTGTTGTTTGATAAGACGTCTGTCTGGTTGCTTTAAAAAAAAAAAACACCAGTCTGTGAGCGAGGGTGCTTGTGTGTGTGTGTGTGTGTGTGTGTGTGTGTGTGTGTGTGTGTGTGTGTGTGTGTGTGTGTGTGTGTGTAGGAGCGCCAGACATTGGATTTTCTTTTTAAATAGATAATTATCTCACACACACACACACACACACACACACACACACACACACACACACACACACACACACACACACACAAGCTCACGCATGTTCACAAAACATTTTGACCAGCAAACTTCTGTGTTACATAATTTTTAATGTATACAGTAAGGAATATCACTCAAACCGGATTTCTCTTGGCAAAATTATGCACTGCGAAACATTTCATTTGACGATTTGCAACAGGAAACTATCGCCGATTAACAAAGCCTTGATCTTTCAAGGGAATGAAATCGCGAAGCTTGATCTAAAAATACTATACGTATGTCGCAGTTCATAATGAATTCATCTCGTCCACTCTCTGGTACATGATGTTTGTCTTTTCTTTTCATGGAAGTAGAGGCCAGTTAATATTTGTTCATGTTGGTCAGTTAATATTTGCGACCCTGATCCACTCCTCCTTGGGTGCCAACGGTGCCAACGGTTCCAACGGTTCCAGCACCTCCCGTCTGACCAGTAGAGTATCCAGTCCTGAAGTCGTTGTTGCCGCCAAACAGGTTGCTGCCGCCTCCGAAGTCGCTGTCGCCGTAGTTGAAGCCGCTGCCTCCTGTGCGGCCAGACGTAAAGCCGGATCCGAAGTTGGAGGATGACTTGCTGCCGCCGATAAGGCTGTTGGAGCTGCCGGTCAGACCTCTGTCGAAGTTGCTGCTGGAACCGGTTACGGTGTTCCCGAAACCGGTTTGTCCCAGACCCCCAAGGTTGTTGTTGGTGTTGAATCCAGTGTTGCCGTAGCTTCCAGTGTTTGACAGGGTACCGCCGGACAGTGTAGAGCCACCTAGACTGCTGCCTCTGTTCAGGCCGCTACCTCCGTAGCTTCCGGTGTTTGTGAAGCCGGTGTCGCCGCCGAAGTTTCCGGTGCCGGTAAGGCTGCTCCTTCCGGTGCCGGACAGACCAGATAGAGTGCTGCCACCTAGAGTGCCGCTGTTCAGGCCGCTACCTCCGTAGCTTCCGGTGTTTGTGAAGCCGGTGTTGCCCAAGCTTCCGGTGCCGGAAAGGCTGCTGCTGCTCAAGCCCCCGACTCCAGAGGTAGAGAGGGATCCTCCGGACAGACTGCTGCCGCCAAGATTGCCGACAGTGTTGAAGGAGGATTTGCCACCCAGGGTTCCTGTGTTTCCAGTCAGAGTGTTGCCGGTGTTAAATCCGCTGGACAGGGAAGATCCGCCCAGTCCTCCTGTGTTGAGTGAGCTGCTAGCACCACCCAGGGTGTTTCCTGTGGGAGATACGGAGCCAGAGCTGAAGCCGGTGTTGCCGAATGTGTTGTCAGTTCCGAAGCCTGTATTTCCACGCTGAGTCACGGATCTAGTGTCCACGCCGCCGAGTCCTGCGTTGCCGAAAGATCCAGTTGTCGAGGTGAGGCCGCCAGTTGAGCCAATGCTTGAGCTTAGACCGCTAGTTCTTCCAAGGCCAGTGGTTGAGCCGAGGCCGCCAGATGTGCTGAGACCGCCTCCGATGTTGTTGTTGAAGGAATTGAGCTGGTTACCGCCCAAAGTGTTACCGCTGCTGTATCCGGAGCCCAGCCCAGTTCCAGAGGTAAAGCCGCTAGTGGTGCCTCCCAGAGCGCTGTTCAGCCTGTTGTTGCCAAATCCAGTCCCGGTGCTGGTGAGGGATCCCTGGTTTCCGAAGCCGGATCCTGTGAGGGTGGTACCTGTGTTACCGTAACTGCCGCCTGTCAGACCAGTCTGACTGCCAATGCCTTGGTTGGTGAAGCCAGTGGCGCCGCCAAGAGTGCTTCCTCTGTTGAACGAGTTGCCTGAAAGAGTTGAGCCAGAGTTCAGGGCGTTAGTTCCACCGAAGTCGTTATTGAAACCAGAGGAACCGGTGCTGTACCCGCCTCCCAGATTCGAGCCTGTGCTGAACGTGTTGCCCAGTCCGCTTGTGCTCTGGAATCCGCCTGTATTGGTGGTGAGCCCTCCAGTCAGACCTCTGTTGGTGTTAAGACCGCCCTGGCTTCCGTAGGAGTCGAAGCCTCCGGTGTTGCCAAACGCGTCGTTTCCAAAACCCTGTCTATTGTCGAAACCCAGAGACCTCCCGACGTTGTCGCTACCGGTGCCAAGATCCAGAGCTTGAGTGAGGTCGTTGCGACCGCTGAGGTTGTCCACCTGGCCGGCGGAGTAATCCAGAGTCCCAGTCTGCGTGTTCAGGCCGCTGTCGAAAGCGTTGTTCCTGTTGGAACCGCCGAAGGTGGATGAGGTTCCAGAGAGGGTGGAGCTGCCCAGGTTTCTGTCGAGACTCCTGTCAATGCCTTTGTCGAGTCCTCTGTTCACAGTGTTGTCTTGAAGGCTGCCGGTGATATCTCCCTGGAGACCGGACCTAAGGTCGTAAAAAATGAGAAGGGAGATTTTTTTTGTAGTTTTCAAATGAAAAAGCACAATATTTAGTGCTTTGGTTGTTCCATCAATACCAAAGAGGTTGTTCAAATAAGGACTCTGAGAATTTCAGAAATATTTTACCGAAGCAACTTTCCAGATTGTTCTGTGTGCTGTTGGTTTGAAAGCAAAACAAAACAAAACAACAACAACTACACAACAACAACAACAGCAACAAAACAAAAAAGACAAACATAATCGTAATCAATTTCCACGTTTTTGTCACAGAATAAGAATTAAATGAGTCCGATTCGATTATTCGTTTGATGTTGCTGTGTCGTTCCTGCAGTTAAGCTTAGCTTTTGAATTCACCCGCTTATAGCACCGTTTTTGACAGCAAATATTCAAAATGACCAACACAAAGGCTCTTTTGCGAAGCTTTAGTCAACACTAGAACAAATGAGAACAAATTCGGTTATTCATATGTTATAACAAGGCAAAATTTACATGTGTGCGTGGCAATATCAACGAATGCACACACCATCAGACATTATCAATTTACCTATAACCGTCCAGCTCTGCACCGACACCGCTGCTGGACCCTCCAAGGGTGCTACCGCCCACAAGAGAGCTGCCAAGTCCTGTTTGCCCAAAGTTGTCGTTGGAGTAGCGCTGGTTACCGCCAACAAGAGAGGGCCCGACGCCTACGTCAAAGCCTCCGGTGTTGCGGCCGCCGACGGTGTCGTAGGCGACGCCGGTGTTACCAGATCCGGTCCCGAATCCAACGGTTCTTCCGGTGTTGAAGGATCCCCCGGATCCCCCAGTACGGCTGAATCCACCGCTGGTTCCTGTGTTGAAGCTGCTACTGCCACCTGTCTGTGTGCCAAAAGTGTTGGAGCCAGATCCGTACCTGTTGATAATGAATGAAATATAAAGTAAAACAAGACCTTCGAGTCAAAATACTCCCCCATATTGAAGCACTTACGGAGAATCTGATAGAGGCACCGGTAACAATTCTTGCCACCATCTGAAACATATCACGCACCATTTGTGTGCGTGCGTGCGCGTGTGTGTGTGTGTGTGTGTGTGTGTGTGTGTGTGTGTGTGTGTGTGTGTGTGTGTGTGTGTGTGTGTGTGTGACTGAGGCTTCCGTTAGTGTAAGTTTTATTTGTTATTATTATGTCTTATTATTATTTTTTATGGTGGCCTATAATTTCCCTTCTAGGATTAACAAAGTAATCTGAATTGAACTGAAAGAGGTTGAAGGTTCTAGTCCATCCGAGGCGTCGGATATTCTACATCGTTCGTTCGGCCCTTCATTGTCGAGGGTTATCTCCGGGCACTCAGGTTTTCTCCCCTTCTGGTTAGGAAATGTTCAGTCCACAAAATAATATCAAAATTGAATTCACTTCTACATTCCGAAATCTGCTGAGCTGACCTTTTACACCACGTGGTTGTAATAAATAGACGGCGTGTGAGAGAGAATGCGTATGATAAACACAAGGGTGCGTGTTTGATTCAGCTCAAAGCAGTGCTTTGAGCAAAGCAAGTGGGTAAAACGGCTGTATATTTTGGAAAATGTTCAGCCCACAAAATGTGAAAATAAATGCAATTCTAAATTCGGAAACTTAAATTGCTGAGCTGATCCTTCGCACCAAGTGACTGTAATGTGTTCATGTCCAATGTGTGAGAGAATGCGTGTGGTTCACGTGAGCGTGCGTGTTGGGTTCAGCTCGCGGCGCTTTGAGCCAGTTAAAGAAAGTAGGTAAAGCGCCTGCAATACTCATTATTATTATATTATTATTGTTGTTGTTTTGTTATTGTTATTACATAGATTTATAACATTCTTCTTCTTCTTCTTCTTGTTGAGCGGCGTTACACCCTAACTAACTAACTAACTAACTAACTAACTAACTAACTAACTCTTCTTCTCCTTCTTCTTCTCATCATCGCCGGGGTGGTCGAATGGTACAGCGTTGGACTTCCAATGCTCGGGTCGTGAGTTCGAATCCCGGCTGGGGCCAAATATTTGCGCTGGCTTTTTCATCGTTGCCCCGTCTTTGATATCACCCGTATGTGGTGGAAAAGGACGTTAAACCCCTAAAACACCCACCCACCCCTTCTTCTCATCATCACAGTTATTACTGCTGCTTTTCTCAGTAGTAGAAGTAGTAGCAATTCTCCCATTCCTTCAAAATCCCAATCAACATTCACCTGTTGTCGCCCACGCCGGTACCAAGGTTTACACCGCCAACTCCGGTTCCTACCCCAGTTCCTGCTCCGGTACGGCCTCCTCCATACACCAGCGCCACACAGGCAGCCAATACTGCGGCCGACAACTGCAATCGCAGACAGGTGACAGTCAGAACGAGTCAAACAAACAGGTTACATTTGTCTTGTCCTATGACTTCTCGTGTCTGAATTTTTACAATCTTTGCAGGGCTTATTTGAAGAAATCAAAAGACGTTTTTGTTATTGTTTTTTATTTAAGGGTAAGTAATGAAGCAATTGAACGAGCCAAACAAACAGGTTACATGTGTTCTGTCCTGTAACTTGTCATGTCTAAATCTGACAATCTTATACGGGCGTAATTGAAGCAATTAAACAATGTTTCTTTACTTAAGGGTTGAGGGTAAGTAATGCATTAGTTGAAGGAGTCAGCAAACAGGTCACATTTGTTCTGTCCAATGACTTCTCATATCTAAATTTTACAATCTTTTCTGGGTTTATTTGAAGAAATTAAACGATGTTTCTTTATTGAAGGATGGGTAATGAATTAGTTGAACGAGCCAAACAAACAGGTTACATCACCACTGCTATCTTTTAAGGTTTTATCTGGCTCATTTCAATTCTTTTGTTTTGGGTCTTATCACTGGCACTTGTTCTTGCTTTTTAATTGTCTATGCCTGTCCTTTATCACTTTTGCTTGTGTTATCTGTTTTTAAATCTGTGCTCTTCTACTTTTTTAGTTGTTCTTACGCAATGTACATTGAGTAAATGTGTTGTTTTATGTGTGTTTTTTTTCTGTTTTTCCTTCGGTTTTAGATTGTAAGGCGCCTAGAGCTCGCTCCCCGGGGATAGGCGCCCTATTATTATTATTATTATTATTATTATTACATTTGTTTGTCCTATGACTTGTCTAAATTTTACAATCTTTTCAGGGTTCATTTCAAGAAATCAAACGATGTTTGTTTATTTAGGAATGCTATAAAACGCCGGTTGATCAGCGAGGCATAACAATGACTCAGGTTCAGCTATCAGCACCTGGTATTTTTCTCGAAATCCGGTCTATTTGTGCTGAATCCTGCTTTGATTTCATTAGTCATGGAGACTTTCTTTTGAAAAGGCGCTTACATCAATGAATAATAACAAAACGTCAGCCGTATCAGAGGAAAATCGGGCCAGGGTTTAATGTATTCACTGAGCACGCAACCGGCTGACACTAACCACACAAACGCGCGTTAGGTATGGCATGAGTAACAGCAAGTTTCAGGTGTAATTTTTTTTTTAAAGCATATCTGATCTCAAGAAACCCTATATATGCAAGTATGTGTTTGTCAAACTTACCCAGACAGAAAATAAGGTCATCATTTAATGAAGCATAATCATAGACAACAGTCATCAACAGATTAATTACTTTTTCACGCTCAAACACCATCGTTCAGTAATCCTTCATTTAAAAAAACAACAACCAAAAACGTCAATTCAAGGAAGCAAATGACCTAAGTAGGAACTGCGCCAATAGGAAATACATATTAAACAGTCTACCGTTTTAAACTTCATTAATTCGACATAAACCGTGAATGCAAAGTCTCTTCTTACCATGCTAAAATGTTCCGGCCCTTCCGACCCCTCAAACAGGAAAGTTGAAACAAGAATGGAGAGGGAGACGACATATCAGATGGGCTAAATCAACTTTATAAAGACCTGTCACACCCATAAAACTTTATCTGTGCTTCTAGTGACATCTTAGGTGCCGATTTTGCCCAGAAAGACAGCTTTAGTGTCCCGGATCCTTCAGGAAATATCTGCAGACTACGAGTGTCAAGGGGGGAAAAGAGCTGGCAGGGGAGATGGCCCCTTCTGGTTGCTGATCGTCAAGGGGATTTAATCTGCCAGTGAGTGATTTGTTGATTGCGCGTCTCCGCCCGTACCGCTTCACTCTAAAAGACTCTCTCTCTCTCTCTCTCTCTCTCTCTCTCTCTTAAGCACGGAACAATTATTACTCCAGTTGGTAAAACATAAAAGAGAAATGCGTAAAATGATAAATAAATATTTGAAAACGTACAGATTTGAATACTCCTCAAACTTACAAACATACAAACTAGCATTCATTATCCCTAATACAGGTCAGTAATTGTCCAATGAAACGATCCTCAGTACTTTGTTTATAGGGATGACGTGATTCTGGCAAAAATCATCAAATCTGGTTGTCTTTATGTGTATTAAGTTCAAATCTACAAAAATAAATGAAAATGAAATAAGAAGAAAAAATTTCTCTCATTGCGATTTCTTTCTTTTTCTCCTCTTGGACAGGGTGTTTAGCTGGGCGCTTACTCATAATTATAATGCTGTCGTTTTTGCGTAAACTACAGTCTGTAGTCAGTTTCACACAGAAGTCAAGTAAGCGTTATTGTCCCAAAATTTAGGAAACTTGCTTGCGACACTTGGCGCGGTGAAATTGAACATATAGTACGAAAATGGCATCTCACACAAAGTATAACAAAATATTTAAGCTACTGCTAAGAATTGAATCTAGTTTTAAAAATCTACTGTTTGCCAAAGAACAGTAAACTAGAAAAACCAGCGCACAGACACACACACACACACACACACACACACACACACACACACACACACGCGCGCGCGCGCGCGCGCGCACGCACACTAAATTCATAGTTGAAAAGAAACAGAGGACACAAAAACATCGTTGCGCCGCAAGACTAAAAAAACTCCTTCCTTCTCTCTTCAGCCGATCTCTGTCCAGAATAAATACGGTAACATCCAGATGCTGCGTCAGCCATGGCTGGACGCCTTCCTGATGTACTGCCGACCCCAGGGTGTCCACAAGGCCACGTTTACACCTTGTTCTTCACGTCTTTACCAAGATACAAATGCTACGCTCTTGTCATCGGCGAGTTCAATTAAACAGCCGGACAGTCACGGGCCATCTGTCAAAACGACACGGGAGAACGAAAGTCACCTGTCAGAAGGGATTGGGCAAACTGGGCGTTAAAATAGTCAGCATCTTACCGTGGATGAGAGTTTGGTGGTGTAACAGGTTGTCCCGATACTGTGGCCACCTGAGGCGCGTGGTGTTTTTCTCGTGCCGTGCAAATGCATGCCCACACCGCTGCGAGCAGCTTATGAAAATCGAAACATGCCCTAGGAGATTCTTATATTGTCTTTAAACCTCCAAGCTGGATTTTCCTCGCCTCGTCCCCCTTCCACCCTTTCTCCCGAGCTTTTTGGCTGAAGCTCTAATGCTGGATGCCTGCAAAGAAGTGCCCTTATTTCGACGCATGATTGCGTTTGTGGTATTGGCAAGCACAGTCTTCTCTTGTCTGCAATATCATTTTTTTGTGGTAAGACAACCTACAACCTCACGAAACAAACAGTTAGTTTGAAGTGAATATGTAGTCAAAAACAGTCTTTCATTAACCTCTCTTTATAGTAGTACTCTGGAAGGCAACGTTGATTAAAATTCGCAGTTTTGGCGATGTGGAGATGTGCGTGTGTGTGAGTGAGGGAAGGGGGTAGATGGGGGGGGGGGGGGGTTAGTACAGTGCGTGTGTGTGTGTGTGTGTGTGTGTGTGTGTGTGTTGGGGGTGGGGGGGTATGGTGAGTGTTTATGTGTGTGTGGGGGGGGGGGGGGCCTTGTCATGTCTTGTGTGTATATATTGAGACCCGTTCCTCTGAAAGACTAAAAACAGTCTTTCATACAGCTCTCTTATATTGGTAATCCGGAAGGCAACGTTGATTAAAATTCGCAGTTTCGGCTATGTGCGTGTGTGTGAGTGGGGGAAGGGGGAAGATGGGGGGGAGGCTAGTAGTACGGTGTGTGTGTTTGTTGGGGGTGGGGGGGTATGGTGAGTGTTTGTGTGTGTGGGGGGGGGGAGCCTTGTCATGTCTTGTGTGTATATATTGAGACCCGTTCCTCTGAAAGACTAAAATCTGTCTCGTGAGTATCCTCGATGATTTTGCCGCTTCGTGTATTGATTATACTTTTCTAATTATCAGCTTCTACTAGGTATTTTACTTCTTCAACACTAAGGGAAACAGAAATCTGGTTTTATTTTCCGTCCGCCTGATGACATAAAAAAAAAGAAGTGCCATGAAACTGGTTTCTTTATATTCAGAGAGAATCCCCATTGTGGGAAAATGACCAGAGAGATAGTTTCTGGCGGTCCGGATTTGTACTGGGTGTGTTCTTAACCCATTCATGTCCACTGTCCTATTTTTGCAACGCTCTCTATAGCAGAACATCTGTACACGTATGTTTTTTTGTTTTTTTTTGAAAACTGCTCATTTTGCTTGTATATCCTTGTTGTTTTTGTTGTTATTTTCTCGATGTTGTTGCCGATGCAGCTGATGCTGTGTGTGCATGCGTGCGTGTGTGTGTGTGTGTGTGTGTGTGTGTGTGTGTGTGTGTGTGTGTGTGTGTGTGTGTGTGTGTGTGTGTTTCAAGGAACGTTTTGTGGCATATTCATATTACTATGCTTGGTGAAGGTGCAAAGCCGGTTACCGCACTCATCAGTCACAAAATGTGGGTACGGAAAACCCCTTGAAAAAATTCGCATTTTTTACTTGAAATCTTTAGATCAGTAGGAACCACAAGTCACTATTAGGCAATCTGTAGCGGTCTCAGACCTTGCAAGGGAAGGCGCACACCTTGCGCAATAACGGTGTGCAGTGACTTGTTCCTTTTAACCAGTTTTATTACACAGCGGGCAGCGGGTGGTTGGACTCGGTGTCTTAGGAGTTTTAATACCAGACTTTCGGGCACGCTTGCTGTGGTGGTGTTAATCTCGATTATTGCACAGGAACGCGACTCCCCGCGTTCTCCTCTCAGTACCCACCGTGCCCTTTGCAGTCGACCACAGCAGGACGTTGATCTGATGACAAGCTCGCAAGTGGCTTCTCAGTGTGAGATGATGCTGTTACAAAGCTCCGTCTTATCTCCACAGGGCGGATGAAGAGCTATCGTCTCAGTAGGAATTTGGTGTGATATCGTGTGATACTACGGAGCGCTGAACGATTGCGTCTTGTAGTTTGCATGTAAATTGTGTACCTTTGTACATGAATGCTGTTTTAAGGTCGTTTTGTGAATTGTGCGTAGGGCACTATATTGGTTGACATTTGATATACATTAATGTTTGAACAGGAGTGTAAGTGTTTGGCAAAGAACAGTAGAGTAGAATAGCCAGCGCTGCCAATGCGCGCGCGCACGTGCACGCGCGAGCACACACACACACACACACACACACACACACACACACACACACACACACACACGGGGTGGGTGGGTGTTTGGGGGTTTAACGTCCTTTTCCACCACATACGGGTGATATCAAAGACGGGGCAACGAAGAAAAAGCCAGCACAAATATTTGGTCCCAGCCGGGATATCACACACACACACACACACACACACACACACACACACACACACACACACACACACACACACACACACACACACACACACACACACACACGCACGCACACACACACACACACACACACACACGAAGTGGGTGGGTGTTTGGGGGTTTAACGTCCTTTTCCACCACATACGGGTGATATCAAAGACGGGGCAACGAAGAAAAAGCCAGCACAAATATTTGGTCCCAGCCGGGATATCACACACACACACACACACACACACACACACACACACACACACACACGCACGCACGCACGCACGCACGCACGCACACACACACACGGGGTGGGTGGGTGTTTGGGGGTTTAACGTCCTTTTCCACCACATACGGGTTGATATCAAAGACGGGGCAACGAAGAAAAAGCCAACACAAATATTTGGTCCCAGCCGGGATATCTCACACACACACACACACACACACACACACACACACACACACACACACACACACACACACACACACACGCACGCACGCACGCACACACACACACACGCACACACACACACATTCTGAAATTATTATATTTTTATTTACAATCTGGCAAAGGCAAAGATTTTTGTGGTAGGAAAGCCTACGTCAGCCATGGCTGAAAGCCTTCCTGGTGTGCTGACGACCCCAGGGTATCCACGAGGCAACGTTTACATCTTGTTCTTTTGTAGTAGGATGATGAAAAGATAATGTCCTTAATATGTGGTTGTTTTCGGAATAATATCACCTGGCCACAGTGTTCGCTGGTTAAATGTTAGCAACGGAGACGGGGTGGGGGGAAATGGGCAGGGGGGAGGAGGGGAAAGTTTTGTGACAGGATTTACTGGCCTTGTTTGAACTTGTCAAAACAAAAATAGTAGTGTAAATAGCTCTTCGCTTTAACTGAGGCGCGTTACACACTGTTGGGTGTTGTTGCTGCTTGACTGATATTCATAAATCATAAATTACTTTCAAGCATTCTTGGGATACTTACGGGTGCATATGATAACTATTATAGTGATATCAAGTAATAAAATAGAAAACTGTATAATGTATTTAGTTTAGAACAATGACTGACAAATCGGGTTGGTGAGATCTGTGTAAGGTTCTGGCACAAAACATGGATTTCACAGTTAAATGCTTAAAAAAAAATCACACAAAACAAAACTAATTTCAAGTGATAATAATAGAATAGATGACGGGTATAATCTAATAAAAATAAGGAAAAGAACTATACAGTATAAGGAATACACAATTTGAATTAACTACAAAGATAAAAGATATAATGTGCATTTGTATGATTCCCCTTAAACATTACAGATGACGACGGTAGAAAATGCGTACAATTTCCCGACCACATGGCAATTAAAGAAGTCAAATTACGCGTGCGTACTGGCCAAGTAATATGACATGAGGTAATATTGTTAAAACAAAAACAAACAAAAAATACCCCCCCCCCAAAAAAAAAAAAAAAATAAAAAACCAAAAAAAAAAACCCAACAACATGTTATTCTAGTCATTCACCCTTCTTTCTACTGTCTTCCCAGTGTATATTTCGCATCACACATCTCGCCGAACGGTCTTTAATATTCTGAAGAACAATCGAAACCCGAAACATATATATACATTAAAGAACGGACGAAATGATACGAACGAAAATATTGTAGTTAGTTAGTTAGTTATTTAGGGCTTAACGCCGCGCAAGCAACAAAGGCTAATTCGCGGCTCGAAAATATTGTAAATAAACCAACAAATCATTGCGAATGTTCATGGTACTATAACATACCACATTCATTGTAATCGGGGAGGGGGTGGGGGGGGGGGGTGGAGACGCAATTTACGTAATTTAATGAAGGTGCGCCAACCAAGAATGAGGTTAATAAGGTTCACCCAAACATGATTCAGAGAATTCCTTGTATATCTGTGCAAAAATCTTTTCTGAATAGATACTGTTTATAACCAGTATTGCTGTAACAATATACAATACAAGTGCTTCCTAACATGCTTGGTCCTTATGTTCTCAGAAGAGAAAAAAAAATTCGCGCCGACATAAACATAAGTGCTGACCTTGCCCATAGGCAGATCAAAAGTGTTGTTCTGCTATCTGCTGCACTATTTTCAGTTTTTGCTAACGCACCCTTCTTAAAGTAGTGTAAATCAGTGTAGAGAATGAATTGTCTCGTTTAGGGTCTTATTGTGGCCTTCAAGTAAAGTTCCCTGGAGCGCTGCGTTCAGGAGCACTGCATCATTTTACAGGCGCAAGCGATGGGCAGCTGGATGTAGTCGAGGGCGACAGTCTTGGCGAACGGTCCTCCCTCGCAGTAAGACCAGACGGAGACCCCTCGTATTTCTGGCAGACATCGGCTGGACCCCTCTTGGTAGTTGCATTTGGAGCACTCAGATTTGCTGTTGAAAGATGAAGAGAAGATCAAGAGAATAATTATGATCATGTTCGATCCGCACTGATTATCCTTTTCAAAAATAAATTCATTTCTAACTTTTGAAACTGAAATAGCTGAGCTGACACTTTATGCACCATGTGATAATCAATTCAATCAACCATTCAATAAGAAATATTTTAATTTACCAGCTGAGCTGACACTTTACGCACCATGTGATAATCAATTCAATCAACCATTCAATAAGAAATATTTTAATTTACCAAGGGGATACTAAATATTTGTGCTGGCTTTTTCATCGTTGCCCCGTCTTTGATATCACCCGTATGTGGTGGAAAAGGACATTAAACCCCCCAACACCCACCCAACACCCAACAGCCACCCACCCACCAAGGGGATACTTGAATGTCCCCGAGACAACGTGAATCAAATCGATTCTTGTGAAACAGGGATCTCTCTGAACCAACCTGCAGCTGACATACTGAATCTCCTGAAGTTCCGGCTCCACGACGTAGCATCTGCCGCCATTGTTACGGTATTCTCGCAAGAGCATTGGCTCCGCTTCGCAAGCGTCTTCCAGCTGACCTTGCTGGGTCCTGAAAGAAAAAAAGGATAGGGAGTGATTCTTCTTTTCGGAAGTTCCAGATGTTTATTTATTTCAGATACGTGTACGGGGTTTCCGCCTTTGGAACCCTGAGTACGAGATTTGAGTCCCCTGGTAGACACAAATTTGTTTTGCTTTTTTTTTAAATATATATTTTCATTGGCTTTTGATAGGGATTTTCCCCCGCCAAATCGGCTCAAAATTCGCGTGCTGTTCCGTTTACTGTGCCTTTCTCGCCCTGAGGTATACACGCATGCAGAAATACCAAGAGTGCGCTTCAACGATCCAGTTTCATCCGGACGGGGGAAAGTAAATGCGTTAAAAAAAAGGAGGATAGGTGGCGCTGTTCAGATAGCGGCTCGCTTCTCACATGAGGAGCTGCCCGAAGTTCCCTTAAAAGGGTAACGGGACAAAAATACCATTTATAACACCATTAGGAGGTTGGATATTTTATAAATCAATATATTTCGGAAGTAGTTCATGGGCATTTAACTTGCCCCGACCGGCAGTAACGTAACTATTCATCTGTAAAACTCACGTGGCTTGGCGTTTCTTCCGAATTGTTCTCCCGATGGGAAAGCTGCTGCCGATGTCAAAAGGATTCGGTCCCTCGAACACCCCAGGGTTGGTCGGAAAGACGCCGAGTTTGCCGCCTGCGTCATTTCCGGTTCCGGTTCCGCTTCCGCTTCCTGTTCCGGTGTCAGCACCCAGCCCGTTGCCCTTGTTAGCGTTGTTCTGTCCAAAGCCTTGCAGTCCAAAGTCGAAACCGAAAGGACTTCTGACTTTTTCCTGAGTTTGCGATTGTCCGAAACTCGGCCCGAACAGGTTCTGGCTGGGGAAGGGGTCACCGCCACCAGCTGAGCCACCAGGGAAGAGCGAGTCGAATTTATTGTTGAATGCGTTGTTATTGTTGTTGTTGTTTTGATTTCCGAGGTTGTTGAATTTGAAATTCCCGAGAATGTTCTCAGCATTGTTTCCGTTGTTGTTGTTGTTGCTGCTGGTTCCTGATTGGGGAGATCCTGAAGTCGCAAAAGCAAAGTTGCTTCCAAGAGGATTTCGAAAAGCGTTGCCGAACCCTACACTCGGGTTTCCGTTGAGGTTTGGTCCCTGAAACAAGTTCAAGCCAGACCCGCCGCCGTTGTTGTTGTTGTTGTTGTTGTTGTTGTTGTTGTTGAGGCCTGGGAAAGGGAGGCCGTTCGGCAGGACTCCGCTTCCACCACTCTGGGGCACGGTTTGCTGTTTTGCCCTCGCCAGAGCTCGAAGAACTTGTTCTGCCAGTGTTCCCTTGAGGGCTGAGTTGACAATTGCTCTAAGAAATAATGAAAAGTCATGAAGATTCGCATAATCATTAAGGCGTGTCAATACCATCAATACCAGTTACCATCCCTCCATCCATCAACTAACTCACTCATTTACACAATCACTCACTCACACAATCAATCAATCAATCAATCAATCAGACCGGCAACAATGCTTACTTGAACGCTTCGAATACATCATCATCGCATGTTGACATAACGCGATCAATCGACAAGCAGTCATCCCTCTGAACGGCACTTCAATCCAAAGTTCGATATATTATTTGGATTTGGTTTTGTGAGACATGGCATCATTGTACCGAATATATTGCTCTAAGCATGAAATAGACGACTCCACTCAGCACGCCCCGAGGCCAAAGCCGCGCTCCTTTACTCTGCCGTGTATTTGACAAAACACAGTACGTCCATGACGTCATCGTACGGAAAAAGGGGATGATTTCAAGATGAAAGAGATTGACGTAATGGTCTTTATTCCTCAAATGACGTCAATAGACTTACTGCTTTCTTTCCGTGTTTCAGTCATATCAAACTACAAGTGTTTTTCCTGGTTGTAGTGTCTGGCAAAAAAAATGTTTGCGTGAACATGCAACGTGTTGTACTCATCATGCCGCGGGACGCGACTGGTTGAATTCTGGGGGTTCGACCGTTTTGATTGAGAGGAGTGGAGTCGTCGATCAAAGAAGAAGGGTGGGTGGGTGCGTTTGTGTGTGTGTGTGTGTGTGTGTGTGTGTGTGTGTGTGTGTGTGTGTGTGTGTGTGTGTGGGTTTTTTTTTTTTTTTTTTGGGGGGGGGTAATTTAACGTCCTTTTCCGCCACGTACGGGTGATATCAAAGACGGGGCAACGATGAAAAAGCACAAATATATGTCCCCAGCCGGGATACGATCAAAGAAGAAACAAACTGCACGGTACAAACGGTCCTGGCTAATACGGTTTGTGCTATTATCCATATTGTGGTGCATGTCTGCTTTAATAATAATATTAATAATGAGTATTTAAGGGACGCCCTCCCTCCCGCAGGAGCTCAGGGCGCCTTACAGTCAAGACGCACTCACTCACACAGAAACGGAAACACACGCAACATTCCTTCACACATACAGTTAACTACAAACACAGTCATAATGTGCAGCATCATACACGGTCTCCGCTGCCCCCGGCACACACACACACACACACACACACACACACACACACACACGACCAGCAAGATGATGATGTGGCGACAGCTATTGGTTAGGGGCAGTGAAGAGATGGGTTTTCAGATTTTGCTTGAAGGATGGTTTTGTGTCTGCATATCTGATTGATGCTGGGAGATCATTCCAGCAAGTCGGACCCTGGTATGAAAAACTACGCTGACCAAAGGTCTTTGTTCTGACATGAGGGATACAGAGTTTCCGAGTGTCGGCAGCAGAAGGAAGTAGTGGTAAAAGTAAGAAGCAGAGCAGATTTAATTCATCTCTACTTACATCTTTAGAATTTATTTCAAATCTCTCACCTGGGGAATGTAAATGATTCGTTCTTCGGTTCATAGTTGTCTGTAACGTCAACGTTGAACGAGCAGCTGTTGGTTTGGCCGGGCTGGAAAGGAGGGCCACTCCCGCTGCCAGACGCACTTCCACCAGAGTTGCCTCCCGTAGGAGACACAGCAGGAGACCCACCGACGTCCTCATCGGTGGGAGTGTTGATGTTGGCGTTGTTGACAGAGGGACTGGCACCAGGGGAACTGTTGCCAACGGGAGCGTTTCCCGGGGAACCGTTGCTAGGGGTTGTGGGGGGGACTGTTGTCGTTTCACCAGGAAAGTCGATTGGGACGACCTCTACAGAAATGACGCCTGGCGCAGGCGTTGTGACCTGAGCTGCTGCAGTTGCCACAAGCAACAAGAAGACTGCAGTCACTCGGAACATTGTCTAGAAAATTAAGCACAGGAGAAATATATGGTAACACTTTATGGATTTTCACATAAAAATGCCGTAGAAACATGATTATGCAAAACCATAGTCGTTGACTTCACTTGATATGCAGTACATCAGGTGCAAATGTACTAGACAAATCAAATATGTAACGTGCAGAGGTGTTGTGACCTGAGCTGCTACAATTGCCACGAGCAACAGCAGTCACTCGGAACATTGTCTAGAAAAATAAACACAGGAAAATGATATGGTGAAACCAGATCTTTGGTGAAACTTTGACGAATATTCATGTCAAAATGCCGTAGAAACATAATTATATGCAAAAACCAATGCATAGTCGTTGGATTCACTTGATATGCAGTACATTGGGTGCGGCTGGGTGGGTGGGGTGGGTGTTGGGGAGTTTAACGTCCTTGTCCACCACATAAGGGTGTTATCAAAGACGGGGTTACGACAAAAAGGCCAGCACGAATATTTGGCCACAGCCGGGACTCGAACGCACGACCCAAGCATTGAAAGTCCAACGCTCTACCATTCGGCCACCCCGGCTCCCCTAAATTAGGTGCAAGTGTACTAGACAAATTAAATATCATATTAATAACATTAATATTTATGGTGCAAATTGCAGAAGATGTGTTCTAATTATAGATAAAAGAAACATGCGATGTCTTTCTTTCAGCGGCGCAGTATGCTCAGTTCATATTCGTCTTTGAATTGAGTTCAATGCCAGTTTCAAACGCTGCCTTTAAACCCACCTATTTAAAACTGATTACTGATCTACCCTGCCCTTTCGCACCATGTCAGCCTGCTTGTTGAGAGTTATTGTTTAAATGTTCCTTGTGAGTCTGTGCATGTGTATGAAAGTTGTTTATTGTGCGGGGTATTTAGTTATGATGTACGGCGCCTAGAGCCTGTCATTTACATGTGTAGGCGCCATATAAGTCTTTATTATTATTATTATTATTATGAATTTCAAGAAGCAAAAAAATCACGCTGGAAAACGTTACAGGTAGACTAATTAGATCTTTTTTTCCTGGAAATTCTAACATCTCACCTGGTCTATGCACATTTCAACGAACGGCACACCGTACAACTGCCCATGAGTAAACCAAAAGTGTTCACAAAGAGGAACAAGGTTCCAGCTTAAGCATTTCAGCCACTATCTTTAAACAAATCTGTACTTGACTATGCAAATGGCACAGGACAATTAACAAGCAAAAACATCTTAAAACTACCTGTTGAATTGTTGGATATCACTTCTTTAAGAAAAAACAAAAACAGAAAAAGGGGGTTTTTGCTTACCTTTCGGTTTGGGACTTATTGTAGATTCACAAGGCCCTTTCCCACCTCCGTCCACCAGACAGTTCAGGCATTCAAAAGAAAGAGACAACAGGCGCCTTCTCCGCCAATCAAGTCTTCTGGACCCTCGTCACGCTTTATTGGACACGCTGACCACGGGCCACTTGTTCCGGTAACCATGAACACAGCCAGATAAGCTAGAAATCAATTTTCAAAGTCAGGTCCCCACTGTGTCGATGGGACACCCAACGCTAGGCGGCACAGCCATTGTCTGCTGTAAGTTTGACGTGTTTATTAGCGATCCCGGCGTTAAAAATCAGATGAGGTTAGAACGCGTTTGCAGGCGGGAGACACAGAGCAATGTATCGAGTACTTTGGTCAGATGTTGGGTACTCGACTGGTTATTGCGGTGTTCTGACGTCTGTGAAGTGACGTTTATGGGTGACTTAGTTCCATTGCACTAAGGTCGGCAGCGCCTGTGATCACTAATTTAAACAATTGTGGTTACCGGTGTTTGGTAATAGGGCCTAAGCGGCAAGGATCTTACAGGCTCATAGGCCCTTTTCAAGAATGTCAGCTGTATGGTGTAGTGGACGTTGACGTGTGTCGCATCAGGTTAAGTGTGTTTGTGTGTGTGTTAAACAGTACCTAACGTTCGTATGTCAATAATGCTTAACACGAATTCTTGTACCAGAATAACTCTATCGCTATTTGCTCTCTCTCTCTCTCTCTCTCTCTCTCTCTCTCTCTCTCTCTCTCTCTCTCTCACGGGGAGCCGGGGTGGTCGAATGGTAGAGCGTTGGACTTCTAATGCTCGGGTCGTGAGTTCGATCCCGGCTGGGGCCAAATATTTGTGCTGGCTTTTTCATCGTTGTCCCGTCTTTGATATCACCCATATGTGGTGGAAAAGGACGTTAAACCCCCAAACACCCACCCACCCACTCTCTCTCTCTCTCTCTCTCTCTCTCTCTCACACACACACACACACACACACACACGCGCGCGCGCGCGCGCGCGCAGGGCTTTCCGAATGGTAGAGCGTTGGCCCTTCAATGCTCGGGTCGTGAGTTCGAATCCCGGCAGGGGCCAGATATTTTGTGCTGGGCCTTATTCTCGTTGTCCCGTCTTTGATACCATCCATGTGTGGTGGAATAAGACTTAAAACTCCCCAAAACACCCACCCACCCACCTTTGTCACTTTTAGTCAGGTTGTCTTCTCTCTTTGCTTCTTTATTATCGTAGTAAAACAATGAACGAGGCAAAGAGAGGGGAAATGAAGGGGAGGGGGTGGTGCAATTTACATAATTTAATGAAGGTGAGTCCAACCAAGAATGAGGTTAACAAGGTTCACCCAAACATGATTCAGAGAATTCCTTGTATACCTGTGCAAAAAGTCTTTTCTGAATGGATATTGTTTATAACCAGTATTGCTGTAACAATATACAATACAAGTGCTGCCTAACATCGTTGGTCCTTACGTTCTCAGAAAAAAAAAAAAAAAAAATCGCGCCGACATAAACATAAGTCCTGAACTTGCCCATAGGCAGATCAAAAGTGTTGTTCTGCTGCACCATTTTCAGTTTTTTTGCTAACTCACCCTTCTCAAAGTAGTAAGTAAGAAAGTAGTGTAGAGGCCCTGTTTGTGTGTACTAAGAGCTTCCAGGGCAAGTAGTAACGCTAAATATAGCACAGAATTTTTACCACGTTTTACGTTTGTGTGCATAGTAAACGATGGCAGTCTGGGGCTGTTGGCCGTTGGCTTTGTAAATAAGTTTCATGCCAGGTAATAGTGAAAACAGTAAAAAAAAAAAATAATAAAAAAAAGCCTGGCATGTGGGCTGTTTGTATTCATGCGCGGATGGCACAAGAGCTAGCAACTTACAGAGGAATGAGGGGGTAGGTACTCCGCTGCTGGCAATGCCAAAAAAAAAAAAGTAGGATATTGGAATTTGATTAAATTTATCCTACACGTGAACCTTTAGCTGCTCGATTTTTGTGATTTTTTGTGTGAATTTAAAAGCATTTCCAAGATGTCATGCATTGCACTGTATTTGATAGGAATATACGCATTTTCTTTGAAATTCGTATCTGGACTGTGTAGTTTTGAAGAACGGAGGGGGAAAAGCTAGAAGGAAAATGGAAATGGGCGACGCCTCATCATTGGTTTTGAAACTGACATTACCTGTCACCTGTCACGTGAGGGATTAGCCTCTGCACTCGGTGACCTGTCCTGCCCCAGTGTGCCAGCGTGGTCAGCAACGTAAGTCATGCATGCAGCGTCACGGTTAGATTATTGCTGGGGAAGATTTGCACCCTCCCATGCAGGCGTTGTGCCACGGATTACCGGTGACACTCTTCTCATCCGGCAACAGCAAATTCGATTGGATGTCAGTGTTTCATGGCTGACCAATTGTGGACATGCACTCAACTATTCATGGGTGAAAGCGCAACGTACTACTACAACTACTAATAATAATACATGACACGCACGCACGAACGCAAGCAAGCACGCACATGCACGCACGTACGCATACGCACACGCACGTACGCACTCACCTACACGCACGCACCCACACATGCAGACACATGCGAGCGCGAGCGCACACACACACACACACACACACACACACACACACACACACACACACACACACACACACACACACACACACACACACACACACACGAAAGAAAGAAAGAAAGAACGCACGCACACAAACGCCAACTATGCTCTTGCACTTTGTACGCTAGGTTCTGTTAAGTACAGTTGTGTTTTGTACGAATCGAAATTGTGTGGTTGCAAATGACGTAAAACCCACAATTAACCAACCAATTAACCAACCAACCATTTTAATTATTAGTCAGTGCCACGGCCAACGAATTGAGAACTATTGTTTTCGATGGTGTCCCTTATTTCATTCTGTATGTTCGTCTGTAGATTCCTTAATCGGAAGGGCTTTCCGTCACCCAAAATGTTCTTTGTTTGTTTTGTGTGTGTGTTTGTTTGCTTTGTTTGGGGTTTTTGTTGTTGTTGTTGCTGTTTTGCTGTTGTTGTTGTTTTGTTTGTTGTTGTTGTTTTTGGGTTATTTTTTGTTTTTTGTTTTTTGTTTTTGGTTGTTGTTTTTTTTTCTGATGTGAGGAGAGTCTGCGTATCAATTATTGTTCAGAATTTTTCAAACTGGACCATGTCGGGATTTGAACCCAACTTTATGATGGACAGCCAAACACAAAGTCCCCTGAGCTTTTGGGGACACCTATAACATCCTGACCAGGGGTAGGAAGGGAGGGGTGAATCTCTCTTTGAACCCGTAAATAACCATCTATAATAAAGTCAAACTTTAAAAAAAGTAGAAGGTTACGAATCAGTGGGGATGCATATCATTTCAACAACCAGACGGAACAAAATTGCTGCATATCAGTTTCCTGTCAGTCATGTGATCTAGGACCTCCCCTTTTGTTTTAGCAGCTGCCAATCATGTTTATTTACATAAATTCAGATCCAGCCAATGGGGGTTCTAGCCACGGAACGCCGGCTGGTATTATAATGCTGTAACCTTTAGGGGCAAGAGGCGCTCTGGTCATTCAAGAACAGCAGAGCAGTAGAGAATGAAAGAAATAATAATGTTTGACATCCTTCTGCTTTCCCGTTTCTTGCATTCTCTTTGGTCACTTTGTTGATGTTTTTTGTTGTTGTTTTGGGTTTTGTTTTCAATCTTGACAATCTTTCTGACCTGTTTTTTACAAAGTTAACACGCAGTTGTTAGTTAGTCCGCCATATTGAGCAAACGATGAGTACTGGAAATCCAAGACTAGTATTTGATTTTTTTTTTTTCTTATAAAGGCCAGCACCCGGTTGTTTGCTTTTCTTCTGGCACTGTGGTCCGGTAAAGCAAGGTGTGCGTCTCTCTCTCTCTCTGTATGGTCTAAGTTCAGGGGCAGTGTGTGCGTGCGTGCGTGCGTGCGTGTGTGTGTGTGTGTGTGTGTGTGTGTGTGTGTGTGTGTGTGTGTGTGTGTGTGTGTGTGTGTGTGTGTGTGTGTGTGTGTGTGTGTGTGTGTGTGTGTGTGTGTGTGTGTGTGTGTGTGTGTGTGTGTGTGTGTATGTAAGGGTGAGGAGGGGAGGGTGATACGAAGGGAGGATGGGTGATTATGGTATAATCACATGCTCTAATCACTTATTAATGCTCGATTTCAAGGGTGTCGCTTGAGACAGACAGACAGACCGACAGACAGACAGACAGACAAAGTCAGAGACAGAACGACAGGGTCAGACAGAGAGCAATGGAAAACGGGAAGAAGGGAAAAGGGAGGACGTCCCCTTTTACGCGACATGTATTACACCCTTTTGTCCACCAAAACACTCTCTTGTATACTTTTTTTTTTTTTTTTAGTCACCCAGCGCCACACTACAGTCATTCCAAAGAGCACTCTCACTTTTCTCAATATCTACACACTTTCACTCAGTGACCCCTAGCTTCGAAGATGAATTTTGAAAAAAATTAATGTCCGAATTTATATCCAGCCCCGCTATAACATGACGTTGCATTTACATAGAATCGGGGATTACTCAGCAGGGTAGTCCCCCTTTCACGAGGCAGAGGGCGCTTTACATCGGCGGCAATAATGTAGCCGCCTCTGGTTGTGGCGGTCGTTTATTGTTCTACCACCGTGTCTGCTTCGAGGCGACGGTAGATTTTGTGGTCGTGGTCGGGTTTGCAATAAAGTTATGCGCGGCTATGTGAGGAAATAATCGCCAGCTAAACTTTACAGGACTGAGAAAAAAAAGTTTCCCTTGTCAGTATCACCGTCTGACCGATCGTTCAAATATGTTTTGTTAACAGTAAACATGTGTTGTTGTTGTTGTTGTTGTTGTTGTTGTTGTTGTTGTCAGTTGTTGTTATTGCTGCTGCTGCTGCTGCTGTTACTGTTGCTGTTGCTGTCAGTTCAGTGTTGTTGTTGGTGTTGTTGCTGCTGCTGCTACTGCTGCTGTTGGTGGTGGTGGTGGTGGTTTTGTTGTCAGTTACTGTCAGTATACGAAGATGATCGTCGCTTGTTTTAACAGAACAGGGCAATATGTGTTGTTGTTGTTGTTCTTCTTCTTCTTCTACTTCTTCCTCAGTTTTTGGTCCAGACTATAGCTGCTACAATTATACCAGAAGAGGGGAGAATACTCTTCACCTCAGGACGCCCTTCAGCTTCAGAATAAGAGTTATTTCCCTTACAGCGTGATGCGTAGACTTGATGGCCTTTGCCGTTGGCCAAGCGCTCACTTAAACAGTGCATCAATGAAAAAAAGAAAAAGGTTAAAAGAAATAAATACAGAAAGAATTTTTCCTATTTTTGTGTTGTTGTTGTTGTTGTTCTTTTTTCTTTTTTTCTTTTTAACAAGTCATTGGATTCAGTGAATAAATGTTTGATGAAAACAGCTTCACTAGTCTCTTTAATGAAGTAAGCATGGGTTTCAGATTATGGTTCTGCTTAATTTAGACCCATGTTCTCACAAATTCCGGATTATTGTCTGCTGTAACAACTCACCTGGGAGGATTCATGGGCACTTTTGGCGTATGCAGACTGAAATGATCATAGGGAACAGCAAATTCTGCTAGCCGGCTAAAACTGAATGGAGTCAATTTCGTTTCGTTGTGTAAGACTGAAAATAAAGCACTTTTGCCGGGCTTCGCGTAAGCAGAATGTGCCCCAGATCTGTCCTGCCTACGCAAACACTGTCCGGATCGTTCTTGTGGTAAACTTTACAGCAGAAGACTGATGCAGTATTCAAAGAGCAAATTTTTCCACGGATCATGACCACCGGTTTCTAAGGGAAATAACTGTTCCGTGGCACATTATCCCATGTCGATTAACTCCCGTGGTCCGTGCCTACATGTTCGTCGGCTACATGCGTGCAACCATCCATGCTTCCATCAATCAATCAATCAATCAATCAATCAATCAATCAATCAATCAATCAATCAATCAATCGATGAATCAGCCCATCAATCTATCAATCCGGCCATCAGTCAGAGTCTTTCAAATACAAGCAACGAACCACAGATACGGATTTCCAAGAGCCTGCTATATATATTCCTGGAAGCCGGGAGCCGGGATGGCCGAACGGTAGAGCGTTGGACTCTCAAAGCCCGGGTGGTTATTTTGAATGCCGTCTGGGGCCAAATGTTTATCCTGGTCGTTTTCTCGTTGCTCCGTTTTTGATATCACCCTTGCGTGATGGCAAAGGACGTTAAACTCCCAAACACCCAACCATCCCACCCATTCCTATATATTCCTATCAAACAAAATGCTGTCCATGACACCCTAGAAATTCTTTAAAATTCCCCCCCCCCCCCACCCCCCAAAAAAAATCACAAAACTCCATCAGCCAAACACTCGTGTATAGAGTCAATTTCAACAAAATCCAATGTTCCGGGGGTTTGTTGTTGTTGTTGTTGTGGTTGTGGTTGGTTGGTTGGTTGGTTGGTTGGTTGGTTGGTTTGTTATTGTTGTTGTTTTGTTTTGTTTTGTTTTTGTTGTTGTTGGTTTTTTGTTTTCGTTTTTGTTTTGTTGTTGTTGGTTTATTTTTTTGGTTTTTTTTTTTGGGGGGGGGGGTGCTAGCAGGGACCCCGCCTCATTCCTCTGTCATCTGCTAGTTCTTGTGCTAGTTCGGGTAACCCATGAGTGATCGGGGACGCCACATCTCACCATGACTATTCTTGTGCCAGCCGCGCATGGAATACAAATTGTCCAGGCCAGGCTCATTCTCCCCTGTTTTTACTATTACCCGGCATGGAACTTACATTGGAAAAGCCAACACACAGCCCCAGACTGCCAGTTTTTACTCTGCACGCAAGTTTAAAAAAGGGTGAATGTTGTCTATATTTAGCGGAATTTCTTCAGTTACTCTCCACAGAACACACGCGTGCAAAGAGGTTTTCCAGTTGAATCAAAAAGGGCAATAGTATATGGACACAAGTTGACCGTGGGGTCACATTTGGTGTTTCTTTGAGGTACACTGTTCGGCAAGCGTCCTAGTCTGTAGTGATTTTCGTGATTTTTGTGTTATGTAGGTCAAGGTGCATGGCAGGCGGTCACAAAAAGATTCAAGCTGCCAGTGAAGCTGGGACGTTTTGCACAGAGGTGGGACACAAGTGAGGCAAGCGGATTTCTGTGAACTGCCTCTCTGGCCTGAAGAGAAATTAGACGTGCATTACTCCAGCGAGGCCTGAGCGGATAGGAGACACCGATTCATTTTTTTTTAAAACCCCTGTCAGGTGCGTGCCTTTGAATGGTCTGTTCATGGTAGTAATTGTTTCTAGGTTGAAGCATTTTTAGGGGTGACTATGATTCCATGAGGCTAACAGGGAATATGTAGGCCTTTTGAAGCTCTGTGTATTTGTGTCCTTCGCCCTGCAGAGCCTGTGTGATCTAAACCACCACTGAAACAGACTCAAAGACGACGCTCGGAAAATAGTTGAGAGATGAGGGGTGGAGCGCGTATTGACTTTCCCTCGCGCAGGGATACCATCTTAAACTGCAGTGACTGAACTAAATTGAACTGAACTCAGGCTTTCACTGACTTGATACTGATCCGTCGATCGACCGATCAAGATCAGTGCAGGAAAATCAGTATTATCATGGTAAGGTTAGCTGGGCAGAAACAGCACCGCCCATCACCCTCCCCGCACTCCCTGGGAGAGGTAAAGAGAGTGAGAGAGAGCCAGAGGTACAGAGAGAGAGAGAGAGAGAGAGAGACAGACAGACAGACAGACAAAGACAGACAGGCAGACGGGCAGGCAGGAAGAGACACAGACACAGAAAGGCAGAGAGAGAGAGAGAGAGAGGGACGGACGGACGGACGGGCGGGCGGACGGACGGACGCACGCACACACACACACACACACACACACACACACACACACACACACACACACACACACACACACACACACACAGAGGGGGTGTCGGTGGGCGTGGGGGTTGGGTGAGAGAGTCTTCGCATTTGCCCCATAAACGCCAGTCTTTACCTTCGACTGTAGCGTTTATTGTGCTGGATGAATATTTATACAGGATCACCGGCAAAGGTTTGCTCCTGACTTCAAAACGTGATACAGTCATCTCGCCAGAACAATGGTCACAGTAATGTCGGTCTGTAAAGTTTACTGTCGGAATCTGATTTCAGAGTTCAGATTTCAAAGCATCGAGCCAAATATAAAATGTAAAATCATGCTCGTTAAACAAAAGAAAAAGAAAACGTGTGCTGATATCAGCCGATGAAATCAAGATTCAAATCTGACACTTATCTCGTTGGTAGACGCGAGAAGTCAAAGCTGTAGTGTAGAACATTAAGTTTGGTGGTAGTGGTGGTGATTTGCTTTCCATAACAGTTGTTCGGTTTTTCGTTTTGGAATTTGATGGCTTGGCCTTCTTTTCCACCACATGACGGGGATATGAAAGTCAAGGCCTCGCGGGGAAAACAAACAAACAAACAAAAGTTAAAAAGGCAGAAAAAAAAATATATTCTTCTTTCCGGCGAAACAGACAAAATTAGCGAACATGTCACGTTTTCACAAAAGGTTCGTTTTTGCTCGTCATTTCTCCTGGTCTGCAAAAAAACAAATGTCCGCCCTTTCAGTCTGCCTTGTCTACCGGGGTGTCACCGCCGGGTATACACAGAGGCCACGGCAAAAGATGTCAGCATGACCCTGTGTTTAAACCTCTCATATTCTATGTTGACTAAAGGTATCACGAAAGTCAGCGTATGTTTTGAAACAGCTGTGCAATTGACTGCGCCAGTACACTCAAAACTAGTCTATCTTAATGATTAGTAGATGTAAAGCCCCGAATGCGATACACGGCTGTCTACAGGCTGCGCGAACCCGCGAAAATGCAGTTTTCTCTACTCAGCGGTCAAAGAGTCGAGCCACGGTTTTAACCGCAACCCCCAGATGAGCAACTTGGCTGCCAGGAAAACTCGGTTTTACATATATCACAGCTACGAGATGCTGCTGTCTGATGTCGTCTTCACTCGAAAGGCACTTTTATACAAACGGGGATGAAAGCCCATTATCTTTTTTTTATTATTATTAAATGCCATTCAGCTATATACTTTCAAAGTGCCAGGAGAGTGGAGAGGGGGCAGAATGCGGACAGTGATGGTGCATATTTTTCAGCCTTTTAACTTAAAAAAGAAATCCGGAAATACTCCTTGGAGGAAGAAAAACTGAGAAAATTAGCATTTTGATGTGAAGGCGTTTTAGTTCACGTGCAGCTTTTTGTGACGTATCCGTGAGAATCTGGCAGTTTACGGCCCGCGTTACTCCTTTTTTTTTTCTTTCTTTTTTTTTTTTTTTTTTTGGGGGGGGGGGGAGAAAGAGAGACAAAAAAAATACTTGGTGGAAAATTAACCTTTTTATGTCAGGGCGTTAGAATATGGCACTTTAAGGCCGTTATAATTCTCGGGGGGGGGGGGGGGGGGGGGCGAGAGCAAAAAAACAAAAACAAAAAAAAACCCAAAACCTTCCGGAAATGCTACATGGAGGAAGTAAAAGAAAATTAGCATTTTAATGTCAGGACGTTTCAGGTTTTTTCCGCAGCTTTTTGTGAAATACGCGTGTAAGAACTTGGTAGTTTACGGTCGGCGTCAACATTTTGGAAAAACCTGATAAGAAAAAACAAAAGTGGACGACGTCGTCAGTCTCTTAACCATAAACCGTCCCGTTTTTGATATCTTGTGTTCTGGGTTTTTGTTTGTCAGGGTGTCTTAGTTCTTTTGCAGCTTTTTGTGAAGTATGCGTGAAAACTTTGCAGTTTACGACCAGCGTAAAAGTTTCTGGGTGAAAAACATGAAAACAAAAACGTAAAAACAAATAGAAGGAAACATAAATTGGACAGCGACATCGGTCTTTGCATCTTAAACCGTTGAATCTTTGATGCGTTGTGGTCTGAGTTTGTAAAGGTGCTTCTGCAGGTTTTTGTGTGCATGAGGAACAAAATTAAAGAAACAAGAAAGTACGAAAAGTAGACAACTATATCATTTTTTTAAAATCTGAAACCGTTGAGTCTTTGATGTTTTGTGTTCTGGTTTGTTTGTTTGTTTGCTGTCTTTTTCTGGGGGTGTTGTTGTTGTTGCTGTTGTTGTTGTTGTTGCTGCTGTTGTTGCTGCTGCTGTTGCTGCTTTGGTGTTGTTGCTGTTGTTGTTGTTGATTTGTTTTGCTGGGTTGTTGCTGTTGTTTGTATACATGTTAATGCAATCACCACACACACACACACACACACACACACACACACACTTCTGAGGAGGAAAAGAAAACACATGCACACATAAACACACACACACACACACACACACACACACACACACACACACACACACACACACCAAGTAGGATCTACCTTTCTTGGCGTGGTGCATAGATCTAAATTGCATGGTTTATACCTATGACATGCATGGCAGCCCCATAACACTAGCGCCGGTCGGTCGGTACACAGCGGAGTGAATGAGTGCAAATAATATGTGTGAATATTCTGTCAGAGGATCACCGCACAGGTAACAGCGTTTGCTGACACGTTATTGTTGTATTGCGCAAGGTGGGCCGTTATGACGCATTTTATGAATCTGACCGCAAACTGTTTCAGGTTTCTTCTGGTCGTGGACACAGAGGAGTAGGCCTATTGCAGGGGGTGTAGTCAAAAATGGACGTGAGTGTTTCGGATGTTACTCCGCTTCAAAAGTAGTACCGTTAGGACAGAGTGTTTCCAAACAGAACACGCAGCAACGAGAGTTTAACAATAATAAAAATCAGTGAAATGTGACGCCTGTCCCTCATTAGATGTTCCAGGCGACATTACGCTAGGAGGTTAAAACAAAACTGACATTCAAGTAAGCATTTCGAGGCATACATGCCCACACACTGGCACGCACCCACTCATATATAAAATTCTGCAGGTAAAGTAAGACACACAAGAGGTTAGTTAGTTAGCCACTTAGGGCCTAACGTCACGCAAGCAACAAAGACCATTTCGCGGATAACACACAAGAGGACAATACAGATTTCTAAAGCAACAAAACTAGCAACCACACAGTACAGCACAACCAGCGAGACAACTGGATGCTCAGTCGCTCGGAAAGAAGGTGCGATAAAGATGGGTCTTGAGAACCACCTTGAAATTTTGAAGTTTCACGTTTTTTTTTTCTTTTTCTTTTTTGGTTTCAAATTTGAGTAGCACCAGGGGCTGTTTACACTACAACTCGAGTTGAATCCGGGTTGAACTCAACCCTGGCTTGGCCCGGGTCTGTGTTTCACACTACACATTTTCCGCAAAACTGACTCTGACAATGACGCAGAAAACTTACGTCCTGTCCACCACCGTAATACTGACGAAAGCATTGTGGCATTCCTCTGAAAGAAACACATGGTGGGCGCTATGTATCAAGTTTCATTTGCCTCTAAAGAGGCGTCCCAGAACAAGTTCCTAGTGCAGCGAGCATTCATCGTGTGTAGCCAAAGTTATTTGCGGCAGTTTTCCTGCTAGATTCCCGTGCCCAAGCCAGGTCTACCGTGTATTGGTAAAACACACTAAATCCATGATGTCAGTCGTGTTCCCTTCAAATGGACTTCCCGTGTTCTTTAGCTCTGGAATGTGTTTTGGACCCAGGGTTTAACCTGGGCAGGGCGCCCCTCTGATCGAGGTGTGACTTCCCCGATTACTCATGGGTTACCCGAACTAGGTTCAACCGTAGGTCCGTAACTGGGTTGAATCCGGGTCGCTTTTAACCCGTGTTTGTTAAGTGTAAACCAACGTGTATGTATGTATGTATGTATGTATGTATGTATGTATGTATGTATGTGTGTGTGTGTGTGCGTGCGTGCGTGCGTGCGTGTATGCGTGTGTGTGTGTGTGTGTGTGTGTGTGTGTGTGTGTGTGTGTGTGTGTGTGTGTGTGTGTGTGTGTGTGTGTGTGTGTGTGTGTGTGTGTGTGTGTATGTATGTATGTACGTATGTATGTATGTATTATTATTATTATTATTCCATGTACAAATTGGAAGCCAAATAAATATTTTGTCTTATGTTCTCTTATCCTGAACACAGTGTCTTTAAATGTGTGTCTTTCTAATCCAAATCGTTGAAGTCACTGCCCTGTCACAGACACACACACACACACACACACACACACACACACACACACACACACACACACACACACACACACACACACACACACACGCACGCACGCACGCACGCACGCGCGCACGCACGCACGCACGCACGCACGCGCGCACGCACGCACACAGACACTGCAGGGACAAAGGACAGACTACCCGCTGTTTCATGGACAACGCTACCGCTGACATTGTTTTTTTCAGAGCAAGGTCACATTTCATCCTCGCCATATTATTTATTCATGTGGATTTTATTCTTTGGCCGGCGCCCCGTGTCCCTGTAAGGTTTGAAAACTTTGACCTTTGGGACAGGTGTTTTTTTTTGTTGTTTTTTTTTGTTTTTTTCAAATGTGGCCCCCTCCTTCTGCCCCTTGAATGTGAACAAGCTTTTTTTTTCGTTTCGTCTACAGACAAAAAGCCGTTGGCTGAAGAGTTCCTTGAATCAGGAGACATGGTAGAAAAGGAAAAGGGAGGTAATGTGACGCTTCAGGGGGGGGGGGGGGGGAATGTGAGTGGGGCGGATTCACGTCAAAGATATTTTCTGACATGCAAGATGATTTTTTTCTTGTCATATACATTTATCAATATGTTTCAGGTTGTTGTTGTTGTTGTTGTTGTTGTTGTTGTTGTTGTTGTTGTTGCTGCTGCTGCTGCTGCTGCTGCTGTTGTTGTTGGCATGACGGCTGATTTCTGTCCATCATGCGCTGACACATGGTCTGCGGCTGTCTTCTTCATTTTTTGCAACCTTTACTGTGTTTTATGAGAGAGGGAGTTTGGAACAGTTGCTCTTGCGACTGAGCCTGTGCACACAAAATGGCCTATCTTAGAGATTAGTAGAGCCCCGAATGCAACACACTGACGTTTAATGGCCGCGCAAAAAGGAAAACTCAACTGTCCGTAAACAGCGGTCGCCATGTTTCCCTCGTCCCTTGTCGGCTGCTCGAAATCAGTGAGCCTACAAGGTCGAGTGCAGTCATCACACTGACGTAGGTTACTGCGTTTTGGCTTCAATCAGCTGAAGACAGCCCTGTCTCTGCATGTATCTGTGCACGTGTGTGAGTGGTCTGATGCTTGACATCACTAAAACAACTCAGATAAATACGCGCTCGTCTAGCATTCAACCACCTGGAAGAAAAGCGTTTGGCCGCAAGCTTGAACTCTGTGCCACTGACAATGTTCTCTAGATAATTATTAAAACAACCCCCTAGGTATAATTATGTTCTGGTGAGACGGGGGGGGGGGGGGGGGCAGAGCAGGGGGTCAGCAGAGCTCTTTATGAGAGACAATGCCGTGTACAGGTTGTGCAAACCGGCGAAAATGTTTAATTCTAGTATTCGACATATGTCTAGTTCAATAACGTTTTTCTCGATTCTTCCATAAATTTTAATATTGTGCACTTTCTTTACCTCGGGGGGGGGGGGGGGGGGGGGGGGGGGGGGGGCGGGGCGGGGTGGTCGAATGGTAGAGCGTTGGACTTCTAATGCTCGGGTCGTGAGTTCGATCCCGGCTGGGGCCAAATAATTATTTGTGCTGGCTTTTTCATCGTTGCCCCGTCTTTGATATCACCCTCTGTGGTGGTAAAGGACGTTAAACCCCCAAACACCCACCCACCCTTTACCTCAGCTGATTCTATCAAAGAGCTCAAAATGATTTTTCAGCATATAATTGATGGGAGAAGGGTCTTTGATTGCTCGTGAACTCGGGACCTTGGGACCGCACTTGGATAAGGTTAATATTAATGGTGACTGTCTGTCAGTCGCTGAGACACAAGTTCTACGGCCATTCTCTTTGCCTGGTTGCGGTGAAGACATCAGTTTTGTACCGCACTAGGAGAAGGTCAAAGTTAAGGAGGACGATGGTACACAGTGCTGTTTTTTTCAATGAAGAAGGGACTGATCAAGCATTACTGCATTCAGAAATTCTATTTAATGCCCTTTCTTAGCGTCGGCTTCTTTTTATGATACTTAATTATACAGCGGGTCTATGATTACATTAAATCTGATTTTCAATTATTCATAATAACCATCCCCACAACTCTGCACTCCCTCGCTCCTACCCCTCCGTCTCCCGCTTCCACCCCCACCCCCCTTCCCCCCCTCCCCTCCCCACTTTCCTGACTCCTGCTATGAAAACAAATGCTCAATAAGAAGAAATGGGACAGTTTTTGCTTTTGCTTTCCTAAATGGATATTCGCGTATTTTAGTGGCACGATTTTTGCTTCAGAATTCTATTTGCGAACCGCTAAATTTAACATGGAGGTGGTATGAATGATGTGTGATTCAGTTCAGTCAGGCAAGTGCCAATCCTCCTTAGCACATGAAACGGTTCATATAAACGGATTTCAGTACTCACTTCTCACATGTACAGTGCACTTTGTAGCAGTATATATTTGTAGTTTTTTTTTTTTGCAAGGATTTTGTATATCTAAAATGTAGTACATATCCCCATAGATTTTTTTCTCTCGCTTTTTTCTCCCCCCCCCCCCCCCTACTATATTTGTAGTTTTTTTGTTTTTTTTTTGCAAGGATTTTGTATATCTAAAATGTAGTACATATCCCCATAGATTTTTTTCTCTCGCTTTTTTCTCCCCCCCCCCCCCCTACTATATTTGTAGTTTTTTTGTTTTTTTTTTTGCAAGGATTTTGTATATCTAAAATGTAGTACATATCCCCATAGATTTTTTTCTCTCGCTTTTTTCTCCCCCCCCCCCCCCCCCCTACTATATTTGTAGTTTTTTTGTTTTTTTTTTGCAAGGATTTTGTATATCTAAAATGTAGTACATATCCCCATAGATTTTTTTCTCTCGCTTTTTTCTCCCCCCCCCCCCCCCCTACTATATTTGTAGTTTTTTTGTTTTTTTTTTTTTGCAAGGATTTTGTATATCTAAAATGTAGTACATATCCCCATAGATTTTTTTCTCTCGCTTTTTTCTCCCCCCCCCCCCCTACTATATTTGTAGTTTTTTTGTTTTTTTTTTGCAAGGATTTTGTATATCTAAAATGTAGTACATATCCCCATAGATTTTTTTCTCTCGCTTTTTTCTCCCCCCCCCCCCCCCCCCCCCCCCGAGAAGACATAGATCTATTATTGTCTACCAAACCCAGCACACATCTCCGAATCGACTGTGAAAAACTTCTTTGTCACAATATTCGACATCCTTCGCTCCAGGAGTTTATTCGCCCTTGTGTGTTTTGACAGGTATGCTCTACTCTAGCTGGGTAGGAGGGGGAAAAAAGGCAGGTAACTCTCCAGGGCTTTGTTCTTCTCGCCGCCAAGTTATGGGCCTTTGATCCAGGAAACACTAAAACAGCAAGAGGATGAGCGGGCGCGGAGTCTCGCCTAATTTACGCAAACCATGAAAGCTTATGGGGCGCGCGTGAGAATAAAATGAAAGCCGTGCCGGACATGAGGGGTGTCCGCTGGATTTGGATCCCAAGCAGCGAAGCGACTGATGAATTAACATGACCATCAACCTGTCACGTCCCAGTGTGTACCCACTTGGGTTCCAGTTAAAATCAAATCAGAGGGTGGGCTTGTGGGTTTAGAGGTTTTGCGTCTGGGTGGGAGAAGAGGGGAGGGAGGAGAAGGGGGGGGGGAGGGACTGTGCACGCTGATTTTATATTGAATATGTAGAGCAGGCCTATGCGTACAAAAAAAAAATTGTATGAGGTACGAGCAAATGAAAACTATAGAGGAAGAATGCAAGTTGAAATTGAGAAGTACTTTGAAGCTTTGAAACAAAACCTAACAACAACAACAACAACGGGAAACAGTGAATGATAGTTTTTGGGCCGAATCAATACAAAGATGCATAAAACATCAGCCTTCAGTTTCATTGTTTGATCTATGCCAGTGATACACTGCGCATCTAATAACGCATCCTATCCACTTACCCACTCCCCACCCCCACCCCCACTCCTACCCACATACCACAACCACCACCATCAACAACAACAACCCCTTCCCTTTCCGAAAAAAAAACCCGCAATAGCCAGAGAACATATTAAACAAACAAACAAACAAACAAACAAACAAACAAACAAACAAACAAACGCAGTACCAAAAGAACATATTAAACAAACAAACAAAAAACAAAACGTAATAGCAAAAGAACATATTAAACAAACAAAAAACCCCGCAATAGCAAAAGAACATATTAAACAAACAAACCCAAAAAAACCCCGCAATAGCAAAAGAACAAAGAAAAAAAAAAAAAAAAAACCTTCCAAACAAGTGTGATTTCGCTCATCAGATGGCCCCTAATGATGACAACAAAAATAGGGAGGGAGAAAAAAAATTCAAAAGCCCAAAGTGGGACTCAAACCTGACCGCTCACAGGGGTGGAAGAGTTGTAACCACTGGACCACCGACCGTCCCTAATGAAGGACCTCTGATGAAAGTGTTTATGAGCGACCTAGAGTTACTGGAGGTGTGCATCAAAGCATGGACGTATCTATAAGGCAAATATCTGCTTTGAAATTTAATGTTCAGCCCACCAAATTTGAAAGATAAATGCAAATCTAAATTCCGAAATTTAAGTAGCTGAGCTGACCCTTCGCGCCACGTGATTGTAATTTGTTTATGTTCAGTGCGTGTGATTCACGTGAGCGTGCGTGTTGGGTTCAGTTCGCGGCGCTTTGAGCCGATTCACGAAATTGGGTAAAGCGCCTGTACAATACTCATTATTATTATTATTATAAGATCTGTGACAGTGTACAGGTTTACGTGAGTGACCGAAACTGGGTGCGGTGGCCTCCGTCCAGATTTACATGTATGTAAGTTGGGGAATAGTTGGGAAGGGTTCGGGGTTGAGGGGGGGGGGGGGGAGTAAAAACACTGGTAGTTTTCCATGGAAACAATATTCGTTAACTCTTAAGAGCCTGATCCCGACCACTCCAGCCCGCTGTATGATAAGACTTGTTAATAATAATAATGATAATAATAATAGGGCGCCTATCCCCGGGGAACGAGCTCAAGGCGCCTTAACACACTAACAAACAAACAAAAACAACACAACTGAGTAGAAATGATAAAGGATAGGCAGAGACAATTGAAAACCAAGAACAAGTACCAATGATAACACCCCCCCCCCCCTCAAAAAAAAAAGGAACAAGGCATTGCACAGAAATAGGAGACACTTCAAGCCACTATCACCCAAGGCGTGGGACTACCCGCTAGGCGCCAGGCAGCTGCAGATAGCGTAATACTGGCTTGAAGTGGCTCGTAGTGATCTGAAGATTTCAAGTCAAATTGCGATTTTTACTGATAGACGTGTAAATTATAACGTTATGATTGAGATTGTATGGTAACCGTGTACAATGTTCGTTTTTGCTTTAATTCTTTTCCTATAGAAGATTAAAAATACGTCCCTTCCCCCAAAAGTAAAAAAAAAACAAAAAAAAAACCAACCAACCAAACAAAAAACAAAACAAAAAAACAAACAAACAAACAAACAAACAAACAAACAAACAACAACAACAACAACAACAACGAAACAACAATAGCAACAACGTCAACAATTCAGACTGAAGACTTGTTTGAAGTTTCAGCGCTGCCTTGATTTCTATCGCAGCCAAATCCATGTTCACAGCCTCATAAACCAAATACCCTCGACTTTGAGTTGGACTTCCATCATTTAACTAGCCAAGCGGAAATTTACATATGTATTGACAGGTTTTAGTGACACCGAAGTATCTGGATGGCTTACAGATCAAAGAACAGCACGCTGTTTTAACGCTTTGTACCCTGACGCTAGTGTCATATGTCTGACGCTAGCCGTCTTTATTTGATTTGATTTGATTTGATTTGATTTACCGCACATACCGCATGGAAAACATACACAACGGAAACCAGCGGAAACATAAAACGTTCGGAAGGGAGGTCACCCCCCCCCACCCCCCACCCCCAAAAAAAGCAAAAAAAAAACAACAAACAAACAAAAAAACAACAAACAGACATACAAACTGGTAGCGGCTAGCAACTGCGGAACAGAACGAAGCTATCGCGCACTTCTAACTACGACAATCGTCCTAGCGCGACGGTGGGGACTGAAACCTTGTTACGACTATATAGTCATAGCACGAGCAGAACGAGTTAAAGAAATTGTCAATTTGCAAGATTTTTTTTTTCTGCCCCAACTCTTCGCCAGCTCCAGTGGTGTTCCTACTCGGTCATCGGCGAAATTCACGGAGAGCTAGGAAGTTGGGGCAATGTTTATTATGGATGATGATAGAGATGAGGATGGTGATAAGGATGATGTGGTGATGAGGATGGTGCTATGGAAGTCCGTGTGGTTTGGGACTGCGGACGGGGCCGAATTCCACGCTTCATGTGATAAATATCCCGGCGTTAACCAGGTCAGGGTCTCCCGATCCATGATCTGAAGAGTTAACCGCTGCACCACGGGGGCCAGTGGATTTGTAGGATTTTCACAAAAGAGGTCAATGGCCATGCCGTTGTGTTCATTGCTGTCACCGACCATTGAGAACAATCATATTCACGGTGGTCCTAATAGAATGTTAAAATGAGCGATTTGCTGTTTTACTGGTCGTCTTTTGTGGACGCCAGTAAAATGAGAAGCGGAAAAGGAGAGAGAGAGAGAGAAAAAAAAAAAAAGACCAAAGACCAAAGACCAAAGACCTGTGCTGAGCTAGGTGGATTTTCCGCTTAGTATATTGTTGATAGAAGTGTAAGTCCCAGTCGAACAACGAAATGATTACGAAGTGATGTTGGCTTCCCTGAATAGTGTGGAAGGGTGGGTGGTGGTGAACTGGAGTGCGTGCGTGCGTGCGTGCGTGCGTGTGTGTGCGTGCGTGCGCGTGTGTGTGTGTGTGTGTGTGTGTGTGTGTGTGTGTGTGTGTGTGTGTGTGTGTGTGTGTGTGCGTGTGTGTGTGTGTGTGTGTGTGTGTGTGTGTGTGTGTGTGTGTGTGCGTGTGTGTGTGTGTGTGTGTGTGTGTGTGTGTGTGTGTGTGTGTGTGCGTGTGTGTGTGTGTGTGTGTGTGTGTGTGTGTGTGTGTGTGTGTGTGTGTGTGTGTGTGTGTGTTGGGGGGAGGGGGAGGGGTAGGAAGTGGGGACAGGACACGTCTGAGGGCAATTATTAATTATTTTGTTCAACGTGCAACAGTTCCCCATACCTCACAATATCCTGTTGTTTGGATCTGCATGACTAATGAGTTTTAGTGCGACTGCATTGAGCTCAAAAGTATCACACTTATGTTGGGTATGGAGTGCAAGCATATCTATTAAGAAACAGACGTTTATTAATTAATAAACAGCTATAGTTACAATGTCGTGATCAGATCAGAGACTAAAAACAGGAGATTCCTCCCTTGATCATGACTTTTCCTAACGACTGCCGTCAGCCGATTCTGAATTTGGACTACCCAAACCAAACCAGTTTCTTAACCTCAAACCATTTGCCATTTTCTTACCCCGCAAGGGCTTTACTAGCTCAGCCGTGTATTTGTTTGAATCGCTCCTTACCCTTCAGCGAAAGACCTTTCGTCCCCAGAAATCCACCTGAGCCTAAGTTTGAACTGGATAAATTACATAATAATAATAATAATACATAGTTTTTATAGAGCGCTGTTCTCCAAATACCAAGGACTCGCTGCGAGATATCACACACACACACACACACACACACACACACACACACACACACACACACACACACACACACACACACACACACACACACACACACTATTTACATCCCCTCTTACACATAATTTGGCAGGTGCAACGACTCAAGGTACACACAGACAGACTCAGCAGAAGTTTAACTATCAGAAGCTTGACGTAAGAGAAAGGTCTTCAGATGGGATTTAAACAAGGGCAGTGAGGGCTGAGGGCGGAGTTCGACTGGTATAGAGTTCCAGACAGTCGTGTCCAAGAAGCTGAATGAGCGTTCTCCGGCAGATTACATGTTTGACTGCTTTCCGTAATAGCTACAGATTTGAAAAAGTGGATGCCGTCGCTTTGATAAATGGGATTGAAGTCGACTTGAAAGGGTGGAGGCCTGTAGCTCCGGCAATCAGTCTTTTGTTTGATTTACTGATGGAATGCAGGAATAGGATTTTCCCCATTGAGCCAAACTCCATGCTGAATCGAATATGTGATGGGATCCCATTCACAAAAGGAGGACAAAGCTGCTCAGCCATACTGGAGATTTAAAACGAAATTGATCGGGGGTCAGTTTTAGGAACTTCGAGATTGTTTGCATTTTCGTCTCCTAACTTCAACAACCAATACAACTTCAGTGAAAGTTTCAAGGTTGAAGGTAACTCGTGAACGTAAAAAAATAAATAAATGAGTAGATAAGTAAGTGAATGATTAGTAAATAATAATAAAAGTGAAAAACTAAAGTAAAAAACAGACATAGTAGTCCCGCTAGCTGAGTGTCTCCTGATGTGGTTTCAGTAACTACTTACACAGCTTACAGTTACACTCACACATGCTAGAAATATCAATGTTTCAGTTAAGGAGAGGGACATAATTATGGCTGATAGAAATATGAATGTTTCAGTTAAGGAGAGGGTCATAACTATGGAAGCCATGAACAGTTAAGCTGGTCAAGTTTCCCTTGCATGACAGAGGTATCTTTCCATGTTGTATCGCCGGGTCTTCAACATAGTAATATACGTTTCTATTTTAAATTTTGAACGTGAACCGGGCCGGTCGGTGGTCTAGTGGTTAGGAAACTTGTCACCAATGCGAGAGGTCAGAGGTTCGAGTCCCATTCGGGGCGAAGAATTTTTCCTTCTCGTATGTGGCACCGTTCATTCGGGCCGATCGTCGGGGGTTCTCTCCGGGTACTCCGGCTTCCTCCCCCTCTGCTTTGGAAATGTTCAGCCCACCAACTTTGAAAAAATAAATGCAATTCTAAATTCCGAAATTTAAATAGCTGAGCTGACCCTTCGCACCACGTGATTGTAATGTGTTTATGTCCAGCGTGTGAGAGGATGCGTGTGATTCACGTGAGCGTGCGTGTTGCGTTCAGTTCGCGGCGCTTTGAGCCGATTCATGAAATTGGGAATAGCGCCTATACAATACTCATATAATTAATAATAATAATAATTAAAATGAGCAAATAATACAACCTTGCTGTACCGGCATGTTACACTTTACCAGCTAATTTCTCAAAACGGCCGCTTTTCAGGTGTGTATCGGATGTTGGTATGTATGTAGGTGTCAGTGCTTGTATGTATATATGTCTGACTATGTCTGACTACATGTATGTAATGTATGTATGTATATATGTACGCTTTTATTCGTATTTATGTAGTTGATTATTTATTTATTATTCATTTTGCGTATTTATCACCTTTTTGTAAACATTTGTAAAGCGCCTAGAGCCCGGCTTCGGAGATTAGGCGCTATAAAAATCCTCAATATTATTATTATTATCAACAGCAAAATTGAACAAACATATCTCAGGCACACACCACGCTACAGCAATACTTTTTATACCGAAAGAAAGCTTACTTTCTGCACTTTTCTGTTTTGCCAAGAACTGTAATTATGCCCAAAATCACCTTTTTGCCCCCCTTCTGTGAGAGCCAATAGCATACCGCTGCCTATCTTGCCTTCGTTTAGAAAAACACCAGCCACACACGATAAAGATATCCACTTTCCAAGTCGATCGATTGCAAAACAACAAAACGACAACATCAATAGTAGCAAGGATCGGAACAACAACAATGACAACAACAGACGGGTGACGCTTCTCAAACTGGTAAGTGCTTTCCCCAGAGGAGCCTGAATTTTCCTTCAAGTGAGCAGGAAGTCAGGAAAATATCAAAAGATTCAATCACACACAAAATGCAGAAACAGGTCTCACAAACTGGTCATGTACCCTTCCAAATGGTTATGACTTTCAAATTGATTATGCTTGAGAAACCGCTCCTTGGGCTCATTATGATTTATGAAATCGGCGATTGCACAATCGAATCCGAAAGGTTGCATGTCTGTTTATAGCGTCGGCATATTGCATAATTGGTTATTCATTGCAGGAAATGAGACGGGAATAACTTTGGCATACACATACCTCCCCCGTATCATTAAGAATTTAATCATGGCATTTAAAGGCACGACTTAAAGTGCAGTCACTCTCGCCTCGTGATGATATGATTTTTTATGTGAGACTGTAATGTCTTCTGTAAACCAATGCCATTCTTCTAGTTAAAATGCCATGAACAAACAAACAAACACGCAAACAGCATGTACTACACGTGTTCTGGTTCATTCTTTGAGTTTTACGACTGGAGTTTTGAATATGAACCGACCTATATGAAACGAGATAATATCAGATGGTAGAACTGGACTGAAAAAATTTAAAGACAAATGAATTGAATGAAACAAAGAGTGGATGGGTATATTCTTGAATAAATAAAATTTTAGATAAAATTTAACTGAAATAAATTCTTATTTAATTTGAAATCAGTTTCATTATCTTTAAAGATGTAAAACAAAACAAAAAAGGAAATATAAATTTCCTTTCTCCGATTGTTTTTGTTTTCCGTTCGTAAACTTATATGGATTCTCAGTTCATAAATGTCAATGCATTTTTGTTATTCAGCTTAACTTATATGGATTCTCAGTTCATAAATGTCAATGCATTTTGATTATTCAGCATGACCGATTCCGAAACACTGAATCTGAAGACATTAAAACCCGGAAATTCATACCAGACTCTCTTCAAAAACCCTTCACATGTGTGCACATGTTGAACGGCAATAGACTGCAGTGGTGAATTTAAATGTGCCACAAAATCTTTGTGCTCGCAATTTTACTTTCATGCGTATTAACGTATTACGATGTCGTGGCAGGAACGCAGCGGTACGCGCACCCAAGGGTCAGAGTACTCCGTGCTGTGGGATAAAGACAGTTAAAGTCCGGGAAATGAAAATGAGCAACCCGGCCTCAACCACTATATAAAAAGGGGGACTTGAGTCTCACATTAGAGTACTTCTCTGCCTTGGCTCTTTCTGGAGTTTTCCCTTCCTGCAGGACCCAGACTGTGCAATCATGGTAAGTCATTGTTCTTTTTTTTTTTTAACAAATGTATTTCGGAGATGTAGCGGAGATACAAAGAAAAAGAAACTATCAAGACAAACTTATAATATTCATTTGTAGCAAACTTGCAAAGACAGATCACAAATTACGAGAGAGATGATGATGATGATGATGATGATGATGAAACTTTATTTATCAACGGTAAAAGTTTTGACAGAAATTAACCAGTTTGCAAACTTGCCGTTGCTAATACTACAGAGACTATCTACTAAGGAAAAAGGGAGCAAGATATAAAAGGTATTATGCACTAAACTACAAGAAACAAAACCATAGAGAAAAACGTCCATCAGGTCAAAACGCATTCACACACACGTGCGACCTTCGTAAACACGAATCACTGATACAATACTGAAGTGATGCAACATAGAAAATCAAAATAACAGGTTGCCGCGTAACGTACGTTACGTGCGATCCATCAGGTACTGTTTGAGTGCACGCTTAAACGTAGAAGTAGATATATTTAGTTAGAGAGAGAGAGAGAGAGAGAGGTCTCAGCTGGTTGTCGCTGTTCTACTTGAGCTTGTCTTGAAATGTTAGGTTCGAGAGTGTCTGGAATATTTTCTATGCCAAAGTCGCTTATATACAGACGTGCGGTTCTTAGTAGACTGCAATAAAAATTGTTATTATTCTTCCGTATACGATGACTACTGAAGTAGCAAGTTGTTTGACCCTTAGACCTGTACTAAACCCATAAACATAGGAGGATTTTGCCGTTATTGTTGTTGTTAAGCCTTGCTCCTAGGAGCATGATAAAGGCTATTTTACATTGTTCATACGTTTCGTGTTTTCCTACTATGACTCGAACCGTGCCCCCCCGAAAACGGTCTGTTAACCTCAAGGCTGATTCATTGTTCCATAATAATTATTATTCAAATCATTAAAAAGTGAAGATTCCTTGTGCAATAATAATGAAAGTAACCATTGCCCTTTAAAAGCCGTGTCCTGAAAACGCAGATATGATTTTTTTTAAAGTCCCTGTGTTTTGTAATTGATTCATTCTCAGGATTATATACACCACATACTTTAACCAACGTATTCAAAGCCAGTATTTCGTAGAATGCGTGAACTCATCGCATGATTTTTTCTTTCTGTTGCAAAACATGATAATGTCATTGAGGTAGGAATAAAATTTCTTATTTCAATTCAAAATCTCCAGCGTCCAATTATGATTTTAAACATGTAAACGTCGTCCTTTTGAATTCTGTTGGCTGTGTTTCAAAAGATGCAATATGATTGTGTAAGAGTTAAGACGAATAAAATAAGATAAATAGTTTCCAGGGACAAACTAATTTTACGGAATGTAAAACAAAGAGACAGCAACAACAACAAGAAAACAGACTTTCGGGGTATGATTTGTTTACATGTAGGCAGTAACGTTTAGAAGTCTTTTTCCCAGAAACAGAAATGGAACCGAAATCCCGAGAAAAAAAAAAAAAGGGCTAATGGAATATGTGGCAGAGCAGAAAAAATGAGGAGGAGGAGGAGGAGGACAAAAGGAGAAGGGGGTGGGAAGCGGGGGGGGGGGTGTCCTTGTCCACCTTGTCCCTCAAAGACGGGACAAAGAGAAGAAGCTGGGTCTGAATCTCTTAACTGCTTGTGAACACACACATATGTCAACACGCATACTTGATGGGTATACCTGTAGATCTATTTCCAGGAAAAGTGCTGTATGGCCTGTTGTAATTCCAACTTTGATTTACGACCGACTGCGAGACATCATCAGTATCTTGGCCTAAGAAGGCCAGCACAAATATTTGGTCCAAGCAGGGATTCAAAGGGGAGGAGAGCGATGATTGTGACTTCAGTGGTGGTTTCGGTGGTGGTGGTGATTATGATAGCTTTCTGTAAATGACTGTAATAATTATGATGTGGTAATAATGATGATGGACGTAATACTGATGATGGTGTTAAATGATGATGGTGTTAACTGATGATTTTGATAATTTCAGCGCGGCGTCACCCTCTTCGTTGTTCTCCTCACAATCGGGCTGTCGTCCGCCGGCATTGACTTCGGCAATCTGTTCGGAGGAAATATCTGGAAGAACGACTACCAGCCCTGGAAAAACAACCAGTGGAAGGGAGACTACCCACAAGGGAAAAACGACCAGTACAAGGGTGGCTACCTGCCTTGGAAGGGAGACTACCAGCCCTGGAAGGACAACCAATGGCAGGGTGAGCCCTGGAAGAACAAGCAATGGCAAGGCCAGCAGTGGAAAGGCAACCAATGGCAGGGCCAGCCCTGGAAGGGCAACCAATGGCAGGGCCAGCCCTGGAAGGGCAACCAATGGCAGGGTGAGCCTTGGAGGAACAACCAGTACCGGGGAGACTACCGGGGAGACTTCCAGGGAGACTACAAGCCTTGGAGGAACAACCAATGGCAGGGTGAGCCCTGGAAGAACACCCAGTGGCAGGGCCAGCCTGGGAGGAACAACCAGTACAAGGGTTACTAAGGATAAACATTCACAGTATCAGCAATGTACGACCAGACCGACCAAGCAGTTATAATCAGGACCATCCAGTGCTCTTGGGCAATTACACTTCTTGACGATCATACAAACAAATGTTCAAAAAAAAAAATAATAATAATAATCCCACTGCCACGTTATAGCCATGACGAGCTTTCAAGAAAGTTTCTGTTTGAAAAAAGATTGTATTTTTTTTCACGTATGCTTGACATTCTTAGTTACTTCTGTTTAGGCATTGCTATGCTGGACCACCGAGATGCGCTCGTTTTGTGTTCACCTGACTCATTTTGATGTTTACGACTACAACAGAAATTGGAAAACAGCTTTTGTGGCCTGCCCCTTCTTACCCTGGTGTTTGTATTCTAGTGCGCTGAACTCGTCTGGTTGTTAATATGCTGGCAGCATTCTGTGTGGAGGATTCAATAAAATCATGGTACAGATTATAGAGGAATTTTTCCCCAGTTTCATCTGTCACTGACTGCCTCCTGTACTTGCTTTCACAGATTCTGTTGCAGGCTAGTTTACCAAATGTTGCACGGAGACAAGATTTGTGATGCTTGAATAAACTGCCTTTCTACACATCGAAATTTCCTTTTTTATTTTTTGCACACATTCCAGTTTTGTATGTTTTTTGGAAAGATTTTCATCAACCTTTGCTAATAAACTGTGTGGAAATTTGAATAGTCTGGGAAATTTTTACACATTTAAAACTTGTGCCGGAGATGTGATTCTTGGTAAAGAAAGAAATTTATTTTTGCAACCTTTTTACTGTAACTAAAAACTATTTGACACTTGATTCAAGGATAAAACTTATGCTCACATTTTTGTGACACCCAAAGACTAGGACAAATGCGTGTAATTCGAGGAATTGAAATTGTATGATTTGAAGCTAGCAAATCGACGTCTCCGTGCACACGTTCAGTCGTATACACTCGCTTCATTTCATTAAAAACATAAACAAAACAAAACATTTAATTTCTCTCCCCCCCCCCCCCTCTCTCTCTCTCTCTCTCTCTCTCTCTCTCTCTCTCTCTCCACATGTAGTATCATTTAATTCAACTCAGTTCAATTAAGTTAAATTCAACAGATCTTTATTGTTCCAATATGGGAAATTAGGGCGTGGTAGACATAAAGAAATAGAAGGATAAAAATTAAAGAAAGAGAGGAATGGATTTGAAACAACATAAACAAATAGAAAAGAAAACATGATGATGATGATGACGATGATGATGGAGACTTGATATAGCGCACGGCTCCACCCTAACTGAGTGCTCACGGCGCTTAAGGAGAGGTTTTGAAAGGAAAGATAGTGGGAAAAATATATACTAGCACAATACTAATACGCATTCCAGTTATAAACATAGTAAAAGAGTTTCTATTCAAAAAAAAAAAAAAAAAAAACATATTCCCTACGTTCATCCCTGAATATGGGCATTATACTTATTCATTAAGAGTAATCACTTTATTCATTGTTAACTGCATATATTCATCACATAACATAGTCACCTACAAGTATCACATATCTGCCCAACATCTTGTCACATGCAATCACAGTGAAACAAAATGAACACACACACACACACACACACACACACACACACACACACACACGCACGCACGCACGCACGCAAACGTTACAACCTTCTATAGACCATCGTTGCTATAACATACTTCATGGCCACGCAGAATGAACGTCAACTGAATGGTCCTACCATCGGAACATCAGTAGTTAGTCAGTTTTAACACATTCCTATCGCGTGACATACATTTTGCATACACAGGAAAAAAATATAATAGAGCTCAAAGATTTCGCAGTCACTGTGATAATGTATAGAAAGGTAAGTAACGGGTCCCTTTGCCTCAAAGCTTGTGCAAGCCAGTGACCCCTCCGGTCGATTTGCCGGGAAATCTAGGTCAACCCGACAGAAACTTTCTGCGAACTCTATTCTTGGACACAGATATCCCGGCAGTTTCAAACTCCCTTCCGCGATAAAGGTCGCAGCTTGGGTGGTAGACGTTTCTGAAGTCAAAAGTCAAAAGTTTAAGTCAAAGACAAATGGTGTGAAACAGGTAGGTGCGTAGGTAATTTTGGGTTTATCGTAAGGGTAATATCAAAGACGGTAATATAAAATTGTGAGACGGGCGGCTGTGGCAATTAACACTCAAGCTGAGGACTAATAGTCCAGTGCCGTAGCAGCCCTACCGGCCACTCCGTCCATGGCCGGACCACGTTTTGGCCAAAAAAATAACCCCCCAAAAAACTCGTCTTGTAGTTTTGCTTGTGGATACATACTTTTGTCAATACAGTCAGGAGGGTTTCTAAAGCAAAAGTTCTTCCAAAATAAAGCCTCTTCATCAAAATATTTTTTTTTAACTTGCGTTTCCCCGTTCAAACAAGTAACAAGTAAATCTTTTGTTTTCCGTTGAAGTTGAGGAGAACATAATGGCCAGGGACCGTACCTTTTTATTTATTTTTTTATGGCCGGAGCACTTTTAGGAGCTGTGCTACGGCTCTGTAGTCGAGTGTCTGGCAGTTTAGAATGAGGAAGGGATTATTTGCTTTATTAGTAGCAATGATTTGCTCGTGAATTTTAACACTGTTCGACACTTTCCAAGCGATGAACTATTAGGACAAGCCACATTCTGTAGACATACCGGCTCACGGCCGTCGACTATTAGAGCAAGGGAAGTGACTCCGTAAATCCCGCGCACGATTGTCTCCTTTGGCAGACCTACTCGATTCAGTCAAAACTGTCAGATAAATCAGACAACGTTTGCTGTCAGCTCCCAGCCTTGTGTGGTTAACCAGATTCCTCATATATGTATACGGGAAAAGTAAAGTGTTATCACTGAATTGAAAATGAAATTTATTTGATTAACCTGGGTAATTTTTTATCCGAGAGTCGCAGTATTAAACAGTGGAAACTCGCTATCTCAGAAGACTGGTTGTGTGTTTACGCGTATAATCAAATCAAGTCGAGTCAAATCTACTTTGTTAATCCCCAAGAGGCAAATTGTAAGCTATCATGAAAAAACACCAAATAAAATATCATTTTAAATAATAACTCAGTTAGGAACGTTTGTTTTTATAAACGTTATCGCATCAAACTTGCTGGCGTGATAACACACACACACACACACACACACACACACACACACACACACACACACACACACACACACACACACAGAGTCCAGCAAGTGCTTCTGCATTTGTAGAGGAAGTATTCGAAAACGGCAGCGTCATGTTCAAGATACATACAAAGATCTGCGGGGGGAAATAAAGATAAGACCAAAGCTCTCCCTACAAGTAAATGTCACGATTACTGACATTTATAACCACAAACAGCGGTACGATGACCCACTTTGCTCGTCCGACAGAGGCGACCAAACCGCCTGACTTGGAAGAAACCCCAATAAAACTTAATCTGGTAGTGAAAGCGAGGGCAGTTTGGTCTAAAGTGATAATGTGGGTTCATATTCATTATGCATAAGATAAGATAAGATAAGGTAAGGTAAGATAAGATAATAAGATAAGATAATATGAGAGACGATAAGTTAAACTTTGTTCATTCTTGAAATGGGAAATTAAACAGTCTACACGAATAAACCCATAGATATACATGGGTAGATGCATGTACGTAGTAAAGATATTGAATTGAATTGAATTGAATTGAAATTGAATTGAAATACAAACAGTAAATCCCCAGTGTGCGTGTGTGTGTGTGTGGGGGGGGGGGGGGCGGTCAGTTGGCCTGTCTCAGTCTGTGTGCGTCTGTGTCTGTGTGACTTACAACTGCCAGTCGATAGGTCAGCGCTCCTGGTGACAGTCATTGACAAGTCAATGCTGAGAACTAACGGGAAAGTAACCGAAAGTAACCTTTAATGTGTTCATGTGTTATATCTAATTGTATACTCTTACTGCTGTAATATGTACGGTTTGATTATTGGTCATTTTGTTTGAGTGATTTTAATGTACTGTCTTATGTATGTTATGACCAACCCACCCTAATTTCCCCTAATGGGATAATAAAAGATTTATTGATATAAGCAGGAAAGATAAATTGAAATAAGCGGGAAAAGGAACCGAGCTGTGTGAAGGAGAAAGCCGAGTTGAGTGGGGAAGACATGCTATTATTCTGTTGTATCCTGAACTTCCGTGTCATGTGACCGAACCCCTGGGTCACAGAGGGCGCTATTGAAAATCATCGCCTTGCCCACAAACACTGAATCGAACTGACAAGGGAAGGTATGAATCTTTAGTAGTGCCTTGTCATGGCAGATACGTGCATATAATTGTTTCTGCAGACGGAGAGTGGGCCAGGGTACACAACCGAAGTATATCATAAACGTCAATTTTCAGACGGCGAATATAACAGCGGCGCACATTAGCTCAACTGCAACCCAACCCCAACCCCATTTTAAAGATCTTTAAAGACATTAATTTTTCTGTGCGTGTGCGTGTGCGCCGTGTGTGTGTGTGTGTGTGTGTGTGTGTGTGTGTGTGTGTGTGTGTGTGTGTGTGTGTGTGTGTGTGTGTGTGTGTGTGTGTGTGTGTGTGTGTGTGTGTGTGTGTGTGTGTGTGTGTGTGTGTGTGTGTGTGTGTACATTCAACTTGAATTTCCTAACTTTGGGACAATTGATTGATTGATTGATTGATTGATTGATTGATTGATTGATGGATGGATGGATGGATGGATGGATGGATGGATTGAAATGCGCATGTTGTCGTTTTTTTCTGGATCAATGGTGTATTAAAGGCGTTTTGAGACGGTTTGGTTCATGGCTGACGATAGTATCGTCCAGTATTATCTCACAGTTCGTGCGCTTACCCAACAGTGAAAAAGTTTGTTCTCCCCCCCCCCCCCAATAATAATAATAATCGCATTAATATAGGTGCATTATCCCAAATATTTGGCTCAAAGCGCCGCGAGCTGAACTTATCACGTACGCTCACGCGAATCACACGCATTCTCTCACACACTGGACATGAACACATTTCAGTCACGTGGGGCAAAGGGCCAGCTCAGCAATTTAAGTTTCGGAATTTTAGAACTGCGTTTATTTTCAAATATTGTGGGCTGAAAATTTCCAAGGCTAAGGGGAAGGAAGCCGGAGTACCCGGAGAGAACCCCAACGGTCGGCCCGAATGGACGGTGCCACATACAAGAAAGAAACATTCTTTGCCCCGAGTGGGACTGGAACCTGACCTCTCGCGTTAGTGACTAAGTCTTAACCACTAGACCACCGACCGCCTCCCAGTCCTTCTACCCTTGCCCCAACCCCGTAGTTCCCGTCACGACACTTCTCCCACTTGCTTCCTCCGCCCCCTCCCCCTCCACTGACACACACACACACACACACACACACACACACACACACTTTCCACACCCTTTCTTTTCCCGACAGATACAGGAAATGGAACAGGGAAAGTACCGAGTGTAATATCTAGGGCGTTACCATTACGTGCAGCGTGCACTGCACGTGGATTTCACATTAACCATTTTGATTGTCCTCGGACACACAGAGATTACGCCAAATAAAAGTAGGTGTGTTTTAGTGTATCCTGGAGTAAAAACAGACATAGGGTCACTTCGGTCAGAGGAGTTTTTGTCTTCTGTATGTCTGGATCGTTTGAAACAATAAATATAGGTGTGGAAGTATCGTGGATTTTTGCATTGTATTCTTGTTAATCAGAGCTCCGTTTTTAATTTGTTTCTTTGTTCTTGTTGTTGCTGTTTGTTTGTTTGTTTGTTTAGTTTTGGTTTTGTTTGGGTTTTTTGTTGTTTGTTTGGTTGGGTTGGGTTTTTTTTTGCCTAGCCGTCCATTCTTGAACAGACTGGGACTAGACAACGCTTCTAAAAATAGCCACCAATCAGTGCCGTCTAGCTAGTCCTCAGTACGCAACCAAATAACGCCGTTTGCTCAGAACGCTGTATACTTCTACAACAACTAATGGTATGGTATGGTATGGTATGGTATACTTCTCCTCGGCGCACATATCCATCTCTGCTGAAATGCTCACGGCGCCGCAGGGCTGGAGGACGGAGCAGTGAAAGCCTGCTGCACCTATGCGCTACTTTATGTGCAAACCTCCACCCTTCTATTCACTCTGGTGCGTGCGATAGTATTTCTGTTTTCCACGACACCGGCCACAACCTACTCTTCTTCGGAAGATGAACGTGGGATTTTTAGCGTACACACTTGATGTATGTGCGTGCGTGTGTACACGAAGGCGAGACAGGCACCGTAAACGAGTCTGCACATGGATTTGAAAAATCCCACCATATTCCTACCTACCGGGGACTCGAACCAGGCAGCTCAGGATCCGAAGTCGGATGCCTTAACCACTAGACCAAACCCCCTATCCCTAATACGCCGACCAGAGTCACCACAATGCTCTCAGATGCTGTATTGTGACCCGAGTGATTGATTCTGATGCGCAGAGTCAGCGTGAATAGTTTTCCACACACTACCGTGTGCCAGTCATACGTATTGAGACTTTAAACCGAGCTGAAGAAAACTCCAGCTGTGTGTTTTCTGTCTCTGTGGATCTGCATTTACACCATCCAGCGTTGAAACACAGCATGGGAAGGATTGCACTATTCCCAGTTTGTGGTCAAATGAAAAGCTCCCCCCCCCCCCAAAAAAAAAAAAAAAAACCCAAGTTGGGGTGCTTATTTCGGAAGGACGTCCAAAGTACGGCTTTCAAAAGAGGGAATATAAAATTCCACAAAATATTTTAAAGGCTGTTTCAAATCTCTAATTTCAATTTCAAAGTTGATGCGCATTTAAGGATTTACGGACGAAATAGATTACATGTTATGCGTCTTTTGCAAAATCGTGGATTTCATTTTTTTTTTAATTGGAATCCCATTTATTCAGTTTATGGTGAGCTTCAGCTTTTTTAAAAGTACTTTATTATCCCTTTCGGAAAATTCGGGCTAACTCCCCCGGGGGAAGCGCGTCGCCGCGGTGCAGCGCCACCCAATACCTATCCTATATTTTTTACAATTTTGCTGGGAGGGGGGGGGAGGGGGGAGGAAAGCCGGACAACCCGGAGAGAAACCCCCGATGAGCAGCCCGGCAGCCAGGAAAAACATTTCACAAGCCCGACCTGGGCTCGAACCCACGCTTCATCGCCGTGACATTGGTGACGGCCGTGCAGTAGCGCAATGGCTAAATCCGACGCGCTACCTATTAGACCACCGCTCACCCCGGCTCGTTATTTGGTTAGCTGAGGGTTCAACTCAATTCCTACCAGGTAAGTTTGGGGTTCTGCACCTGTGGCCTCACTAAAACAAAAAAGAAGCAAGCGGGATTTTTCCTACCTAGGTCGGCTCCTACCCAGAGCGGGTGTGCCATGGAGTTCATCTTGTGTGTTACACCCTCTCCTCCCTGGGAGAGCTTAGGAGGTTGGGTGGACGTTTGGGATTTTAACGGCCTTTTTCACCACGTATGGGTGACAGCAACGAGAAAGGGACCAGTGCAAATATTTAGCCCCGGAAGGGATTCGAACTCAAGACTCGAGCACTGAAAGTCCAACGGTCCACCGTTCGGCTCTGAGAGCTCATGAAGAGGGTGGGTGGGTGTTTGGGGGTTTAACGTCCTTTTCCACCACATAGGGTGATATCAAAGACGGGGCAACGATGAAAAAGCCAGCACAAATATTTGGCTCCAGCGGGGATCGAACTCACGACCCGAGCATTAGAGCTCATAAAGAAGCGGCCTTTGAGACACATAAAGAAGGAGAGGAAGAATGCCTGGTTGGTTGGTTGGTTGGTTGGTTGGTTGGTTGAGTGGGTGGTTGGGTGGTTGGGTGGTTGTTTATGGGTTTAACGTCCTTTTTTTTACCACATATGGGTGATATCAAAGACTGGGGAACGAACTAAATGCCAGCATAAATTGTCTGCTCCCAGCCAGGTCTCGAACCTACAACCCGAGCATCGAGAATCCAGCGCTCTACCGCTCGGCAATCCCGGCTTCCCAGAAGAAGAAGAAGATGATGATGATGAGGATGAAGATGACGACGACTATGATGATGGAGACTTGATATATCGCACGGCTCCACCTTAACTGACCAGTCACGGCGCTCAGGGAGAATTTTCAGGGGAAGAATAGAGCACACAAACAAGACCAGACACATCTCTTAATAATAATAATAATAATAATGGTTTTCATAAGAACAGCTTTCATATCTCTAACGACAAACTTTGTCCTTCAAGGAAACTTGTCTCTGTCTTCCCAGCCAAGACCGACACCAGACACCAGACTACCCCCTCCACCCCTGCCACCCCCCCCCCCTCCCGCTCCGTCTCTCTCGGCAAGTATTGAATCCTTAATCAATAAAAATTACAGACGCAAACTGTGAGGTTTAGGCAAATACCATAATATCCTTTATTCTGGTTTCAGACAATAATACTCAAAGCTTTTCGCTTAACGTTGCGCATCTTATTTTAAACAATAGTGTCCCTTTTCCCTTTCAAAAGAGTTCTAACTGGATATTGCACACACCAAAATTCAAACTATCGCATTTACGTTTAAACTGTATTCTTTGATATGCAGGGTAAAATTCTGAGGCCCACAATCTATAGGGAGATACTGGGTGATTGACACAGTGACCCAAGAGGGGGTGGGGGTGTGGGAGGGGGGCGTGGGGTAATGGATAAGGTGGGGGGGGGGAGAAGGGGAGTGGTGGTGGTGGTGGGGGGGGGGTGTAAGGTCTGAATTAAGATATCGTCGTGCGGGACAGCTGACGTATGTGGCCAGTTGTTACAAGTAGCGTGGTGCACATAAATTCATCGTTGGACCTGCGTGCTTTGGTATCCCATAAACCTTGCATATTAATGAGGGAGAGGTGTAGCACAAACCTGTATAAAAGGCAGTAAACAAAATCGAACAGGCTGTCTGTCCCAGGGAAGTTTGCCATATTCATACAAGGCTTGTTTCATTAGGATCCCAGGAATCTAATGATGGTAAGTGTCAGTACTTCTGTCTTACGCTAGAACGTACGCATTGAAGTCTCATGACAGCGAGATAACAGCATTTATACCACCCGCCAGTGCAAAGTTTCAGTGAGTCAACTACGAGTGCTTTACGTCCGAAAATATTACTGAAACAGAGAGCGAAAGTGTGAGTTATGACTTTTCATAACCCACTCAGTGGTTTACGAGTTCACACACACACACACACACACACACACACACACACACACACACACACACACACACACACACACACACACAAAAAAAAAAAAACACTCAAGTCACAGACGCGCAGAAAGTGCGTCATTTCAAACATTTGGAGCCTATACGACACGGCCGGTGCATAGCGGTTTTGTTCATTTTCGGGGATGAAATTTTCTTTTCTTTTGATCACTTAAACAAAATGATCGCACACCAAAAAAAAAAAAAATCTGTGCGAAGTATTTGCGAGTGCACTTTTGTGTGACAGTACAAGAGTACATGCATTGAATGATATTTTCTTAACATCAAGCACTTTCAATTGTTCTTCGCGTCATTCTCACAAATCAGTGAGGGAGGGGGGGTACATAAGTCACTAGTCGCCCTACCAGAGATACAAAATGTCGCAGAAAATGTATGCTGCTAGAGGTACGAGTCTCAATGCTCGTGGTATGAACAGCTTACATGATTAGTTCTCGTAGTTTACCAGGAAAGACACCACTCGATGTTTCAATTTCTGCCGTAGCTACGTCGCCAGAGGCTCGGTAGCTACGGCAAAAGCCTGAAATATCTCGTGGTTTCTTTCATGGTAAACCACTCGAACTAATCATGTAATCTTCTTAAAGGAACATCTTCCACCATTTCTCTGTTCATAAATCGTTCGGGGCTCTTTTGGTCATGTTTGACATCGTACCACTTGGGTCGACGTCACACGAGAGTGTTTTTCGTTCGAACAAACAGCGAACATGGTGTTTGTCCGTGTTTCTCATGTGACATCCAGCTGCAATACGCCTTTGCCCTAATATTTTCTAACTTGATCCTGATGCTTATAGTCCCCCGTGTAGGGAAGAGAGCCAGCACAGCCGTGCTAGAGGAGCGGTAGATTTTCAATGCTCGGGTCGTGAGTTCGAATCCCGACTGGTTCCAAATATTTGTGCTGACTTTTTGCTCGTTTCCCCCTGTTTGATATCGCCATTATGTGGCGCAAAATGTCGTTAAACCCTCAATCAACCAACCAGCCAACCAACCTACTAACCAACCAGCCAAACGTGTAGGGGAGAATATAGTGTGGACAGATACCAGGAAAGTTTTATTAGCTTTGACAGCTTCATCTCTCTTCGTCTGTGTACTTTGATTGAAGGAAAGAAACCACTTCGCAAACCGTTAAGATAAAGAATACACAGCTGTTGTGGACATTCACGAAAGAAGCACTCAAAGATGAAGTTCACAGGGCAGCCATCCCCGATTTAACTCTGTGGCCTGAACGCGCTACTTGGCTCATCTCTACCATGCTAGAACCGAGTAGCAGGTACTGAAGCAGTTACATTGGAGATGTCGCTTTTTTTGTCGTCATCGTTGAGTTTCGTTCGCTATATACATGTAGACTGATTCATAATGCACTACAATTCATGTTATCTACATGGCCTGGTATCCATGAAGCGCGTTTAGCGAGGATAAACGCGTTTAGGTCTAAACGGGGCGTTTCAGTGTAGCAATTTCCCATTTATGTACGCCCGTTTAGTTTGGCTAACATCGTTTCATGAATACAAGGCCTGGGCGCGTACTCTTAGAAAATATAATCACTTAGTACTATCTTTAGATTAAAACCGATGTCTAGTAGAATGAGCCGCGTTTTATTTGTTTCTGCCGCTATGAAACTTGTTCTGTTCTTGACATTGTAGAGGTCTGAACGTCAAAATCGCCTTTTGTGAAAATTAAATCAAAATGCATTAAGCACATGTCCATATTTAGGATGGATAAGTCGGGCCGAGGTTTGCGCAATACAACACACACACACACACACACACACACACACACACACACACACACACACACACACACACAACCGACGTTTCCTTATGACTGTCACACCCATGAAATAAAACTATAAAAGTCGCTTGCTTCCGACATTTTCATTTGATTTCACTTGAGAATCATGATAATAAAATTCGACCGTTCTTTGGATTCAGCTAGAGTTGGAATGGAGAGGGAGGTGTGAGAAGCCAAACCGATCCATAGTCCGCTCAAATGATTGGCGTTTACATCTCTTTAACTGTTAAAGCATATGCACATCGGGCGTCATATTCGGATCAGATGCAGACAGACATGTAAACTCAAAGCTTTTAATTCCCTTTTAAAATCAGTCGCCACCAAGCAAATGGGATAAAAGGAAAGGGAGAGTACTTGAAGGATCTTTTATTAGAGGGCTTTTTTTCCCAGACGTCTGTATTCAGGTTGTCTTTCCTGTGTCAGCTCGTGGTAACTGCACCCAATGATGGTATGCTAAAGAAAAGATTCAAAATTAATTTTTTTTAAAGTTTTTAGCAATTGCAAAGGACGTGTGGGTTTCAGCAGATAACCTCGATAATTCAATGCACTAAAATAGAAATTCACTGTAAGAATTTGTGACTTAATTACTGTTTGTTTCCACGTTCAGTCATATCGAACTACATGTGCTTCCCTCATTGTAGTGTCTTTCCCTCTTTGTAGTGTCTGTAGTGCCTTTGTAGACCGTGCCATAATTATGTTGTGCTCATTATGCCGCGGCACGCACGCGATCGGCTGAATTCTGGAGGCTCGTCCCTTGTGATCGATGACAGTGGAGTTGTCTATTACCTGACAAAAAAAAGTTGGTAGTGGATGAAGATTTGCAGGTTGCACTACCCACACCCACGTTCAGAGCACCTTCTGTAACTTTAGTGTTGTTGTTGTTGTTGTTGTTAAGTTTGTGTAACACGCGGAATGTACTTCCCAGCTCCATATACTACGGGGCTCTTCTCGCTCTATGTACTCGAAAGTATAATTATACAAGAAAGTATTGGAACAACCATACAGAATTTAAAGTAACACTATTAATGTCTAGCAGGAATTCTATGACGTTGAGAAACCTGAAGTAGCTCCTACTGGTGTGCAGTGGCTTGTTCTTTTTATGTTGTTTCCATAGTAATGGAAACAACATCATAGGACGGGCTAAAAATTCCAAGTTCAAAGGCACGTTTTGTGGCATATACGCACGTCGCTCGCATTCTCCGCACAGACATGATGCAAGTGTAACTCTGACAATAACAACACTGTTACTGGCGGGCATGGTGCCCCTGAACGCACTTCCCCGCCGCCTTGAGTGCCGTCTGTGACCACGACGACATAACAGCAGGTCACTGCATGGAAACAACATATTGGGCTGGTGGCCATCTTGTTAACAAGTCTTATCATATAGCGGACAGGGGGGTGGTCGGGGCTCTTACGAGTAAAGTGCACAAATCAGTTGAAACTGTCAAGTGTGGGTGTGTTCAATGAAGTCAGTGTAACTGTGGTTTCATGGCGGTGGCACTTGACACGGCAACAGTCCCAGTCACAATAAAGTGAAAGGTGGATATACTCTCTCAAGTCTCAAGCCAGATATACTCCACTGTCAAACGCCACAACTATTGCCAAGCCGGAAACACTGCACTAATGAGACACATTACTAGTCTGTATGTGGCACAGACTAGAGAGAGTACATCAAGTTTTCAATTTATTGTGACTGGGAAGTGTTTCTCGTCCGCAACATAGGCATGACAGAGAGGACATGACAAGTCATCGGCTCCTGTTGCACAGTATCTATATCTAAGAACAGCGATTGGTAAAGATCCAGGATAAAGGAGACCAGAAACTAGACAGTTAGAAACCCCCGGGGAATCACTGCCGCAGCATCGCTACTCATGTTCTTGCTTGCTGAACTACATTGTTGCGTCCGTTCCGAAAACCTCAGCTTTATTCTAGTTGTTATTTATACTGTTAAGTTTTGCAGCTTTGCGTCAACGTGAAGTTCGAATTTACAGACATGTAGTTATTTTCTTTTATCTAATTTCGCCTTTTTTCCGAAAACTGCAAAATTTCTAAGTCCGAATTATGCAAATTTGCTCGATAAACTTCATTTCCCTTTTGATATGTTTCCGCCTTCACCTTTCTTATTCATGTTTTTTTTTTTTTTTTTTTTTCAAATTTTTGTTCAATGCAGCTGCCACACAAAACGTTTGTTTGTCAAACGCTTTTTTAGCTACTTTGGTCAGGGGGCGATGATCCCAAGAGAGATAATATTAGCGGTTTTCAGTCTCCGATGTCCTCCGTCTCTGGTGCAAGTAATAACCTTCTTTCTTTCCTCAGACTGTTTATTATCATTTTTATTGTTGTTATTTGTGAATCTCTTGAACTGCGTGTTTTTGCAGGGAGGTCTTGTCCTTTCGTCTCTGGTTGTGCTGGCAGCTGTGTCCTTGACCCAAGCAGGCATCTTGCCAGATCTGCTAGGGAGCAAGCTTGGCCAGCTCAATTTGTGGCAGGGAGACAAACCATGGCAGGTAATACATCGGTCAATATAAAGCACTTGCAGATAGACAGTAAACAGAGAACTTATTGTTAGAGGCAAAGGTCTCGCACGAGTGTCCCTTGGCTGTTCTTCGCCCATTCAGATACGCACCGCAAAATATTACATAGATGCACAGCTCACCGGGAGTGGTTCACGATGATGACTCAGCACGACTTGTTTGATACTTTTTGACAATCTGTGCTTGATTTTCTTTGTAAACTGCATCGCGGAACGCAAGTACCGCCATTGCGTTCTCATACGCTATGCTGACCGAATGCAAGAGAATACTGGTTCCGATATTCATAGTGTTATTATTATTATTATTATCATTATCATTTTCTTCTTCTTCTTCTTCTTATTATTATTTCTTGATTGATGAGGATGTGCAGAACTTTTTTCCGCTCAGTACAGCCCACGCTTATCAAAAATAAGTGTTGGAGTTTTTTTTACGCGGAAAGAGATGAACACTCTGCACAGAGTATATCACCATTCTCCGCGCAGGTGCATATGGTGCAACATGACCGATCTAACAAACCACGTACATGTGTTTTATTTTGTTTATCTTTAGGGAGACGGACCATGGCAGGGTGACAACAAATGGAAGAACGATGGCAAGCAGTATCAGAACCAAGGCAGAAGCTGGCGACCCAATACCTGGCAAGGTGATGACAAAGCCTGGCAGAACAACAATGGCAAGTGGAAGGATGACAAAGCCTGGCAAGGTGGTGGCAACAGCAAGTGGATGAACGACAAACCCTGGCAGAACAACCAATGGCAAGGAGACCAGCAGTATCAAGGAGACAAACCCTGGCAAAAGAACCAATGGCAGGGTGAGAAGTGGCAGAAAAACGACAAACCCTGGCAGAACAACCAGTGGCAAGGAGACCAGCAGTACCAAGGAGACAAACCCTGGCAAAAGAACCAATGGCAGGGCGAGAAGTGGCAGAATGACAACAAACAATGGCAAGGGGACAAGCCATGGCAAAATGAGAAGTGGCAAGGAGACAACCAGTGGCAAGGCGACAAACAGTGGCAAGGGGACAAACCATGGCAAAATGAGAAGTGGCAAACTGGCGGACAAAAGCCTTGGCAAAATGAGAAGTGGCAAGGAGACAACCAGTGGCAAGGAGACAAGCAATGGCAAGGGGACAAGCAATGGCAGGGAGACAAGCAATGGCAAGGGGACAAACCATGGCAAAATGAGAAGTGGCAAGGAGACAAGCAATGGCAAGGAGACCAGCAATGGCAAGGGGACAAGCAATGGCAAGGGGACAAACCATGGCAAAATGAGAAGTGGCAAACTGGCGGACAAAAGCCTTGGCAAAATGAGAAGTGGCAAGGAGACAACCAGTGGCAAGGAGACAAGCAATGGCAAGGAGACAAGCAGTGGCAAGGGGACAAACCATGGCAACAGGAGAAGTGGCAAACTGGCGGAACAAACCCTTGGCAAAATGAGAAGTGGCAAGGGGACAGACCCTGGCAAGGCGTCGGTCCCTGGCAGAACGACAAGGGTGGTCAATGGAAAAATGACAACCAGGGATACAAGTCAGGACAATGGAAAAAATAGTTAAACATCCAGGAATGCGCACAGGAAGGCGTAGCAGCCAAACCCAAGCTTGAACAGTGGCAAACGAACTGTAATAATGCTGCCTTTCATATTTGCGAACTTTGGACTGAAATCATGAAAATTTTCGGAACTTTCGATTCCGGATCTTTCATCAGTTTACGTTTAGTTGGAAAGGTTTTGTCGAAGAATTTCGGCTGATCGGTGCTTACTCTGTCTGTGGTCAGCCGAACGCTATTTTGTACGAGCCATTCACGCTGTCATTCACAACAAGAAAATGCTCTTCGGAGGTTTCTTAATAAACTTTTTGCAAATCCAGTTGTCGTGTCCACTGCTTTATTGCTCTCTCTCTCTCTCTCTCTCTCCGGCAGGGGCCAAATATTTGTGCCTTTTTCTCGTTGTCCCGTCTTTGATATCGCCCATACGTGCATGATGGAATGAAAGGACGTTAAACTCCCGAACACCCACCCATCCCCCCAACCCCCCACCTCTCTCTCTCTCTCTCTCAATCTCTGTTTGTCTGCCTTTCTGTCTTTCTAGATAAAAAAGAGATATCATCAACACTAGAAAATACATACGATTGTCAACCAAAAACGAAGATGTCCTGACGACGCAAAGTGTACAAAAAAACCAAACAAACTAGTTAAGAAAATGTGTAAAATAAGGTTCATGACACACGGGAGACGTTTTCGTTCGAATAAACATGTAGAAAAGCTCCTGAAAAGAATAGGGCGAAGGCATGTTGCAGTTGCATGTCAGACGAGAAACACATGTTCGCTGTTCGTTCGGACTAAAAACACTCGCATGTGACACACGCCTTCGTGCCGATGACACTGGAAGTGTCTTTGTTCAATTCAAACAAGTCTTTCTTTGAACGAGTATTTGAGTCATCACATTTGCGGTATCCACAGCCTTTGGATGACAGCCACGCGAAGGTGCGTTTACAGCAGGGAGACCATAGAATAAATGTTTATTTGACTACAACTTCAGAGGCGGTCAACAATCTTAACTACCCCGTCTAGAATATCGCATATTACTGCAACCAGCCCTAGACGAACTCGCTTAAGTTAGACGCAAGCATCCAGACACGATTTCACCTAGGGATTTCCTGCTAAGAGACAAGAAGAGGCAGACCCACAAATATTTATGTGATTTTCAAATTAGGAGTTTTACTACCATTCGCGCGTGAGAATTAAAGCATCACGCAGTGAATGGTCGGCCCTGTGGTTGTCACTGGTAACAGCGGTGGAAAGGAGGCAACAGCGGTGGAAGGGAGGCAACAACGGGGAAGGGAGGAAACCGCGTCGTTTATGGTTTGGACTTCCATGAGGGACTCATGAACGGGACTTGGTGATTCGCTGGTGGTATAAAGCCTACTTCAGTTCTTATACCGACACACAAAACTTCTTGGGTCGTATAGCCGCTGTGTGGTCAGCCTTTGTCCAGAATTCGCCAAGAAGTTTCGTGTCGTGTTGGAAATTGACAACAACCATGGTGAGTATCGTTGTTCTTTTCGTTACTGTTGTCGTCGTTTCTGGTGGTGGTGGTTGGTTTGTTGTGTTTTTTTTTTTTTTTTTTTTTTTGGTTTTTTTTTTTTTTTTTTTTTGGGGGGGGGGGGGTGTATTCTTGTTTGTGTATTTCTTTCTTAGTACCATGGTAGCAATTCATAATGTGATTTATGTTTTATTGAATCTTAATCTAAAATTGTATTTGCTATTTGAGTACAAAGCAAAATTTCCATTTTATATCTATGAATATTTAATGGACAACAAACAATTAATGGATAATAGATTATTACTATTATTATCATTATTATTTCTGAAACAAACAAACAAATTGAATGTTATTCATATTTGTGGAAACTTTTCTCTCATATTTTATATGCTTTGCGTTTTCATAATTCATTTTGTGTGTGCTGTGTGTTAGTTGGTTTGCTTGCTTGCTTACAGCGCTTTAAGAACTGTTTAAAACAACAGATTATATACAATCATATACAATTATTATTATTATTATTATTGTCATTATAAAAGCGATTGTTTGTTGTTGTTGTTGTTTGTTTGTTTTGTTCTTGTTTTTTGTTGAGTTTTTTTTGTTTTGTTTTGTTTTTTGTTGTTGTTTTTTTTTTTTTTTGGGGGGGGGGGGGTGGGGGGGGGGGGGGTTGGGGGGGGTTGCATGGTGCTCTTTCTAGCAACTCCATGTCTTCGGTTGTTGTTCAATGCATGCGAATGTAAAATGTAAATCGGGGTTTTCCCGAAGTGTCAGCGTGTCGGCGCTTAAGACACATTACTTGTTGTCGCGAGTCCGTTTATGTTTGGAACCAAACTGCCGTAGTGTTTAAAGTGGTGATCTGTTTGTTACCTCTCACTTCGAATTTCATCATTAGTTACTCATATCTCGATTTACTCTGATTAACTGATTCGCAAGTCCTGCGTTTTCTCGCTTAGCACACTCGTGAGTATTGTAAAAGTTGTTGGTATGATAATTTCCAAGAGGGAAATAAAACTAGTAACTGTTCCGTGTTGTAGTTAATTTTTTTCCTAACATTTATATCAAACTGTTGCATTGCTGTTCATGCGATGCCTACAATCTAAATAAATAAATATATATGAACGATTCAATAAATGGACTAATAAATCAATACATAATGAGTCAATAAATTAATTACTTAGGGAAGGGAAGGAGTGAAACAAGAAAGGAAGATTTAGTTTTCTTAATTTTTTGCACTGAGCGTGTAACTTAATCATTCACCGCTGCTTCTCCATATTCTCTGGTTATGCATGTTGCTTGTTGATTTCCCTCATTGTATTAAGCTTCTGAAATCTCTTGTCTTCCAGCAAGTGCTTGCAGTAGTGCTCCTGTGCGTGGGCGCGGCCCTCGCTCAGTATACCGGCTACTACCAGCCTAAGGTAAGGGCATGTTGCATCACGTATTTCTTATTGGGCGAACGTTTCTTACAGTTCATTAGTTTTCCTCCCGTACTGGGCTATTAAAAATGATTTGTGCATGTAATACCTCCTGTTTTGTTGTTGATGTTGATGTTTTTGTTGTTGTCTGTTACTCTCTCTCTCTCTCTCGCTCCCTCCCTCTCTCTCTCTCTTTCTTCTGTGTGTTTCTTTGTTTGTTATTCAAATTTGAAGTGGGGAAGGATGTTACAGTATATATTGTTTTGTAGTTGCTGGGCTATAATTGAATTTATTCAATTGATTTAATTAATTTAATCGATTAAATTTATTCAATTGATTTAATTTATCTATTGATTTATGTGCTCATTTATTTATTGATGCATTTACTTATTTGCCTGTGTATGTTTTCGGGAGATGTATTGTCATGTATTGTGATGTTTTTGATCTTGCGTGTTGTTTGTCGCTGTGATTGTTACTAATTTTTCACTTCCAGTTGTGCGTGCTTGCGTGTGTGAGATATCAAAATGAAATGAGGACAGGGCTGAGTACTGACATGGTCACTGACACATGGACTTGCAGTTAACTAAATTATGCAGTGTGTGTGTGTGTGTGTGTGTGTGTGTGTGTGTGTGTGTGTGTGTGTGTGTGTGTGTGTGTGTGTGTGTGTGTGTGTACTAACGTACCTGAATGTTTTAAAATGTATTACTTGACCTAAGCCAATCATAAACCACACAATCATGTATATCCGCCTTTCTTAGAATCTGTACGGAGGGAACTACGGTAAGGACTACTACCGTCCCACGTATCAGAACAACAACTACAGGCCCGGTAACTATGGCAACAACTACGGAAAAGATTACGATTACTACCCCAGCTATGGCACCGGTTACAACAAGGACTACAGGCCCAACTACTACGGAAAAGACTACCAGCCAAACAGCTATGGCTACGACAAAAACTACAGACCAAACAACTACGGTTACAACCAAGGCTACAACCAAGGCTACAAGCCCAACTCGTACGGCTACGACAAGTACCCCGACTACAAATACCCTGCTACTGGCTACAAGTACCCTAGCAACAACTACCCTACCGACAACTACTATCAACCTGGTTACGTGAAGAAGCCTGTCGTCACCAGCAAAGTTAACCCTACTTTCCCCAAGTACCCTTCCTTCAATTTCCCCAAATTCCCTTCCTTTGGGAAGTTGGGGTTTTGAGAACTGTCACGAGGCTGGAGATAACGGATATCTACTTCATGGAGAATATAAGACTTTTCCCGATATCCTACCTTGTGACTCTTCGGATTCTAATAACTGTAACACGGGTGGAAGTAGTTTTCAACTTCCCTTGAAAGGATCAGAGTCATTTCCAAAGTCGTATCCTTGGTAAAACTCCCTTTTTTATATGAACGTCACTGCCATTTTCTAAGCCTGAGCACACTTCTACTTTTGATTTTCTTACCAGTTTGAGAAGTAACACGGGTTTTCAACTTTCAAAGGATTAGAGCCATTTCCACAGTCGTGCGTGAACTCACTTTAAAAAAATATAAAAGGCACTGCCACATTCCAACACTATGCATAACTGTACTTTTTGGCTTCTTGCCAATTTTAGAACAATATAAGTCTCATAAAATCTGAATATTGTCAAACAAAATGAAACGATACAAAGTGCAGCTTAAAATGAGAAGCCACATCTGAAAAGCGAAGAGATACTAATGAACCAAGCATACTCCTCTCCTGCTTGCACAAAACCAGTAAACTGAGCTTAGAAAGAAACTGGAAGATTTTTTGAAAACTCACAGTGTTCCTCGTCTGTCCAAAATCTGTTTTGAAAACATAATCTAAATGTTGCACAACTGGTTTTGATTTCCAATCAGTTTGTACAAAAAGCTGACTTTTTTCGAAGTGTGGATTCGAATGTTCGACAGAATCCGTCTGTGAAAAGTGTGCCACTATTAAAGTCTGCAAACAATCACAAAATATGACTCAGGTCAAGTTGTGTCTTTATCTCTTGTAACAGGGATTTGTATACATCTCCAGCTGTTGTAGCCTAGTTGTTCTTGAAGTTGTTCGACACAAACACACGTTTCTCGCCTACCCAGCAGCTTCCTTGTTTCACTGAAAATTCCATTTTACCATACCACGTCACATACAGAGTTAACCTGAAAGAACCCCGAGTGTTTCCCAAGTCAAAAGAGCTAGGGTACAAAGAGCCAATGAATGACAATTTTTAATATTTATTTAACAAAATACAATGCATAGATCCATGTCATTGTTTCAAATCCCTTTTCTTGGGAAAATTATAAATCATGTTTACGGTTTGCACGTTTACTGGCAATTTGCGTGTGTAACTGAAATCTGTATTTTAAAAAGAAAATGGCTGAACACGGCTCATTTTTGTACATAAGCTCTCATGGTGGTGGCCTTTCTGTTTCATATTTTCCCAAAACCTTTCGATACGTTTTTTATCTAAATCATAACAAGATTGAAACTGCTTCATTGGTACCATATTGTGTTTCCGTTGGCGTGCAGTTTGGGCGTGTATCTTGCGTAATTGCTTCCATAACTGATATTGTGTTGTATTATACGATACGCAGAATAAATTCTTGGAATGTGTTTTCAAGCAAACCAATCCGTAGTGTGTGTGTGTGTGTGTGTGTGTGTGTGTGTGTGTGTGTGTGTGTGTGTTTCTGTGTGTGTGTGTGTGTGTGTGTGTGTGTGTGTGTGTGTGTGTGTGTGTGTGTGTGTGTGTGTGTGTGTGTGACGCTGTGCAGTACACTGCAGTGTAGTACATGCTGAGCGTTTGTGCGTGCTTCACTTTGAAATTTCACACCCAGAAGGACGAGAATGGCTTTAATTAAGCGTGTGCGTGCGTGCGTGCGTGCGTGCGTGCGTGCGTGCGTGCGTGTGTGTGTGTGTGTGTGTGTGTGTGTGTGTGTGTGTGTGTGTGTGTGTGTGTGTGTGAGAGAGAGAGAGAGTCTGTGTGCTAAACAGAAGTGGCTTACAATTAGAAAATGGCAGCTGTTTATTCGAAAACAACATTAACACCCTTGAAAAAAAGTAGACAAAAACATGGCAAAATAACACAGATCACATCTAGAAAAATAGAATTATGTGAATGAAACACCGTAATGAATAAATAAAAGGGACAAAAAAAATAGAACGCATGCCGTCTACCAAAGACATTCACAACTCTAAAAACTGAAATAGCGCTGTATCTGAAAACAAGGAATGATTTGTAGCAGTACGACATAGCACGGAATGATTGAACAATTATTTTGAACACTATCGAGAACAACATACATAACAATAATTACTGTATGTTGTACGAGGAGGGTACATGTAAGACTAGTAAGATAAAAAAAAACCAATATTCACACACACACACACACACACACACACACACACACACACACACACACACACACACACACACACAAGCTAGACCGGGATAGCCGAATGGTAGAGCGTTGGACTCCCAATCGTCGGGTCGTGAGTTCCAATCCCGGCTGGGGCCAAATATTTGTGCTGGCCTTTTTCTCGTTGCCCCGTCTTTGATATCACCCACACGTGGTGGAATAGGACGTTAAACTCCAAAACAACCCAACCCAACGCAGACAACGTACATATCATTAAAGGGGCATTACTCTGTTTACTTCAGGACACCTTAGTTCGTAATGCTCACTTGGAACATGTACATGTGACCATCCACCAGAAAAATGAGTCCTTTTGCACCTGACCTCATTTTGGTTAGCAGCCAAAAATAGGCAGGGCAGACTGGATCGGTCGATTTTTAAGATTTTGCAAGATTCTGACTCTTGAGCTGTTTCAGCAGTCAGACCAATTATGGACAAATGACACTTCCAACTGAGGCAAAACTCATTCAAGGTTTCCACCGCACGCACACACACACACACACACACACACACACACACACACACACACACACACACACACACACAAGCATAAGAATATGATATGAGGCCGTTCTCGCATATGGAGATAATTTCGCGTGCTACATGTAACCCCCCCCCCCCCCCCCACACACACACACAAATTAAAAAAAGTACAGGTAAGTGAAATGGGGCAGGTCTCGCACAAAGAGTTAATTTCACGTGCTACTGCGATAAATGCATTTCCTGGGTGACTATCATAATTATGTTCATTGGTAACACGTGACGAACACATGTGATTTGTGCTATTCAGACACACGTTTTATGCACCAAGTGTGTATTAACAGTAACACGCAATTAATTTTGGGGCAGATCAGACCTTTTTCAAACCATAATTAATTTTTAAAGATTAGGTTTGTTTGTTTTTTTTCGGTTATTTCGGTACGTGTAAGCGTCAGGTCCTCTGAATTACCCACAACATGTGTAACCTAACGGTATTTATAAAAATATGAATGAAAAAAAGACAACAATAGAAAAATAAATTAGAAATGAGCAACAGCGTGAGTCCAGCTCTCTATAGGCAAGCGTCTTATGCCGAGTAAAGACAGTCCAGAAATTTTAAAAAATAAAAATAATGTATTTTACACCATAAGGAATATGAGAAGAAAAACTACAGCAAGATTTTGTTCCTTCTTTCTTTATTTCTATTTATTTATTTATTTATTTATGTTGTACAGTTGTTCTTTGTTGACAAAACGGGCAAAGCAATGTTACTCGTCAATACACCCCCCCTCCCACACACACACACACACACACACACACACACACACACACACACACACACACACCACCCCACACCCACACACTTTGGTACATGTATCTGAACGCCCTAGTGACGTAGTTTTAGTAGAGTACATGTAATACTGCAGTATAGCAAGGCCAAAATGGAAGACAGACCTGCGCGTCTGCTTCTTTTTATCCTTTAAAATCTCTCTGTCTCTTTCTGGGGGAGCCGGGGTGGCCGAATGGTAGAGCGTTGGACTTATAATGCTCGGGTCGTGAGTTCGTATCCCGGCTGGGGCCAAATATTTGTGCTGGCTTTTTCATCGTTGCCCCGTCTTTGATATCACCCTTATGTGGTGGGAAAAGGACGTTAAACCCCAAACTCCCACCCACCCACCTCTGTCTCTCTGTCCCTCTCTCAGCCGTCATCCGAAAGCACAGCGTCCACAGCATCTACATCACACACATCGTCAGCCGCTGCATCCGTGTCTAAAAACCAATGTCCGAACTTTCGCGCCCGCTTGATCTTCTTGGCGTTACCCTTGATAAAATTGTTGTTGATTATGATCGGGCGAGGTCCTTCTCTTCGGACATGTCTGGGCTGCTTGTACCATTCCCCGTCCGCGAAGGCTTCTGCGGGTAGGTACGCCACTCTAATACCAGCGAACCCGGTTCTGACCAACCTCCACAAGATGACCTGGTCTAGTATGGTGTTCTTGACCTTATCATCGTTGTCCAAGTCACTTAGTTCTGACATGATATCCTCCATCTTCTCAGTGAAGCGACCCCACAGATTCACCGTCGAGGAAGTTGGGTTCAAGAGTAGAAACCCGGTCGCCATGGCATCGCGGCCGCCCACTTTCGTGGCCACAATGTCTCCTTTACGCTGAAAAGCCAGCACCGTGGGCAGAGGGTTGGACAGCCACACGCAGTCAAATTCGAACAGAAACACACGCACTCCGATTTTCAATAGCCGGTTGACGCTCCTCGCACGTTCCACGGTCACCCGAACGTAGCCTGCTTTCCGATACGTCTGATCCTCGCTGAGAGACGAAATGTTGAGGGACACTGTGCTGACTTCTGGCCATCGCCGCTGTAGTGTTTCTTGACTTGCGGCGTCCGTAGTGAAAACCAGCACCTTGCTGTGGATTCCGAAAGGCTGGGTGTTGCAGAACCAGCTGTGCGCGAACGGCAGGTAGGCACGGTTGATGAAAGTCACCAGCACCACGCCATGTTTCTGAAAAATGCTTTGAGCGATGGCTTCGAGGCTGTTCTGAGGGACGTTTTTGATGTTGTTTTTGAGGTTATTTTGGGGGATGTTTTCGAGGTTGTTCTGAGCGATTCTTTTGAGGTTCTTTCGCGCGATTGTTTCTTGGTTGTTCGTAATGCCACTGAACATAGAATCATCAGAGCGGTAAGGGCTTAGTGTAACAATCGAGAAAGTTTTGTGTATGAATTTCTGAGGTCGAAACACTGCGTTCTTCTTGGCATTAGACGATCGCATGAACAAATACGTTACGACCAAGGACACCACAAAAAGGACAAAGAAGAAAGACGTCCAAGACCTTATATTCATTGTTCGGAGCAGTGTCTGGACACGTCTTCGGCACCTCATTTGTTCTGGTCTCGACGTGTGCGGAAAAACTTCTTTTGTTTCTGAAAAGAAGAGAAATGGTCTGAACACAGTCTTGTAACAATTCACTGAGGCTGATGGCACTTTTCTGAAACTCTCTCTCTCTCTCTCTCTCTCTCGCTCGCTCTCTCTCTCTCTCTCTCTCTCTCTCGGGGAGCCGGGACAGCCGAAGGGTAGAGCGCTGGACTTTCAATGCTCGGGTCGTGAGTTCGTATCCCGGCTGGGGCAAAATATCGTGCAGGCCTTTTTCTCGTTGTCCCGTCTTTGATATCAAGTGGTGGAAAAGGACGTTAAACTCCCGAACACCCACCTCCACCCTCTCTCTCTCCGGCAAAAAGAGATGTTCTTGAGACACATGTCTTGGACGGAAACCGGCAATAAACAATGTGTGTGTGGGGGGGGGGGGGGGGGGTATGTCGCAGTTTACCAAGGTCAGCTTTACAGACATGTTATCACTTTATTACTTCTGAATTAACTCTCTCTCTCTCTCTCTGTCAGTTTGTCCCCCCCCCCTTGAGTCTGTGTGTGTGTGTGTGTGTGTGTGTGTGTGTGTGTGTGTGTGTGTGTGTGTGTGTGTGTGTGCCCTCTTACCCAAAGGAAAAGTTCAGAAGCGCGTGAAAGAGGCATGATTCCCTCAAAACGTGTCCGTCGTAACTCGACAGTGTCTGGCAGTGCAGTCTTGCTTTGCCAGCCGGGACGCTTATTTTGCTGACTCAGTTTCTAAACACCATGCCGCAGTCTCAAGGTCCGAGTAACTGTAAATAAAACACACACACACAATACAATCTATTAGTGCGCAGCAGTATCTTATTATGTGATCAGTCGTAAACTGTGGTCAGCATATATAATCTATAAAACAAAGAAATATTAAACATTGGAGAGACTCGAGTCAAACGGATGAGGTAAGTATGAGTTGAGTGTCACAAAAGAGTTTGCCAGTCACGGTGTCCGAAAGAAATACACATATAATTGGAAAAAAAAAAATCAAGAGAGAGAGAGAGAGGGGGGGGGGGGGGGCGATCCAGTAGGTTTTGGTGAGTACTGACACTGAGAGCTGCCGCTGAGAGGTGCAGCAATTCGGTGTACTGATAAACCCACACGGTACGCCTCAAACTATTTATTTCACATAAATGACAGCGTATTCTCGCTGAAATACTCAGATGTACATTTTCTGCACGTTGTTTGGCTGGCATTTCAACCATACCGCTTGTACTGTCCACTGTCTGCATACACAACATGTCGCTGTTTCAAGTTCTAGTCAAGTAAATCGGGAAACCCCGATTTTGCAGCCTCAAGCACATGGGCTATTTTTACATCGTCTAGTGCCTCCCAGCGCGATCATGACGCTCAAGTAGGAGCACGCGCACTAAAGTAGAGAAGTAGAAACAGACTAGCTAGTGCTACTACTCTGTAGTTGTGGCAACGACAAAATTAATTAGATACCTCCCGTCTGGCCGGCGCATTCGTCACTCCGCACCGCAAACATTCCGCATACCAGATTAAACCAGTTCAGTTCGGGCGAGACCACAAAACAGTCTGGCTGTGTTCAGAACATTCTTTGCCGTTTAACTGAGAAAAAAAAATGCTTACTTCATACTGAATCTCTTTGCGTTTTGGGGTCGTTTTGAAGGGCTGTGAGCGTAGATTTACGTTAATGGACACTGTAAAACAACGAATATGCGTGCCGAACGCAAGCCGAGTTCGCGACTCAATTCCAACACAAGCACTGTGCATGTGAACCCTTCCTAAATCAGTGATACGGGCCCGCGCATCTGCTGCTTTGGCGTGCCTGCATTGTTGTCTATCTGCGACAAAAAAGCACGAAACTGTGTTCCTTACCCATTACTTTTACGTAAATATATCATCAGCACTCACAATTCGTGGACAGTCATCTCGGTTCACGTATTTGTCGTCTGCTCATTTCAGTTGTGGGCCCGGCTACTAGCTGGGCGCCATTTTCTCTCGTCTGTGACCTCGTTCACGGACAGAAAGGTCGCTGAGTGCACAGCTGTCTGATCGCGGCGCGCGAGTGTGCGCGGCGGGCAGAATGGTAATAGGGCAGCTGGTAGGGGCTAGCCTTGTCAGTTTCCTCGTAGTTACTGTGGTATGTCTGGGTCTGGCCAGGGACTTTTCTATGTAGGTCCCTGGTCTGGCTAAGCGTAACTTGTTCGCCACAGCCGATAACATCAAACATTGTCGCTCAGGGCCCATGATTTAAAGGCTGTCTGGACTGATTGAGTAATATCCAGCTGGGAATCTCAAGCTCCGTCAGTCGGTCGGATGTTTCGACAGTACAAATAGGGCAGCGGACACCGGCTCAGTCTGACTCTCAGTCGACTGAGCCCCGCCGGGTCGGCCCGGCAGTGTCCTGCATTAACTTATTCAGTGTTCACTAAAAGAGGCTGGTACATAATAATGATAATAATAATAATAATGAATATTTATTTGCGCTTATTCTCTGTGAGCTTTAAGCGCTTACAGAGGAGGTAAAATAGGCCTAACTAAAAGAAACTGAAAGCTACTACTGAGAAAGATAAAAAGCACTAACACAGCTCAAAGAACACACACACACACACACACACACACACACACACACACACACACACACACACACACACACACACACACACACGTGTGCCGTGAAAGCTGGTATGCTCTCTCTCTCTCTCTCTCTCATCCCGGCATAATCATCACATATTATCCTATGGAAAGCATTCATGTGCTTGCTAGCATGTTTTTTTGTTTTTTGTTTTTTTTTTCCAAATGTTTTTGCTTTTGGTGGCTTATTTCGAATGTTTGGCATGTATTGATGAATTCATTGTGTGTGTGTGTGTGTGTGTGTGTGTGTGTGTGTGTGTGTGTGTGTGTGTGTGTGTGTGTGTGTGTGTGTGTGTGTGTGTGTGTGTGTGGTGTTGCTTTCTTTTAGCTCTTTTGGTTCTCTTAGTTCATTTTCGCTTTGTAAGCGATTAGATCTCACCAAAAAGAAGAGCTGTATACGTATCCATTATTGCTATTAATAGTAGTAGTATAACTTTTATTATTATTATCATCATCATCATCATCATCATTATTATTATTATTATTATTATTATCATTGTTATTAATTTTTGTATTGTTATCTGCCGCGAATTAGTCTTTGTCGCTGACGCGGCGTTAAGCCTTAAAATACTCACTCACTCACTCACTTGTATTGTTATATTATCATTTTCATTTTCATTATTATTTCAAAAACCGAAGCACTGGAAAAATCCTGTACAAATATTGGCTCTGTCGGCATTCGAACTCCCGACAGTCATTACGATTGTCGAGTCGGTCGCTGGCTCTTCCAGCTGAGCCACTGACCCGGACTTCCCTCAGTCGTGCCCATTTCCCAGTATATCAAATGAATGAATGAATGAATGATTTAATCAATCAGTCAGTCAACTAGTCAATCAACCAATCGGTCCATCAGTCACTTTTTCAACAGTCCACACCCCTTCCCTCATACAAATGTCAAAGTGACAACATTTTTTTTTTTTTTTACTTTTTTTTTTTTTTATAAACAGATTATGTAAATATTTAGTGGACAATCGTTTTGTGACACATTCAGGGTCGGCATGTAAAAGTCGGGGTTAGGGAGTTTAGCCCCGGGTTAGAGACTAACCTCAAACTGAACTAGCTCTAGGGTTTTTTGTTTTTTTTTTAAATCAGGAAGCAGGTCCATTTCAGCAAGGTGCCTATGCCGTTATATAATGATTTTTGTCTTTCTTTCTTCGCTTCCTTTTTTATTTAATTTTGTTTTGGGGATTTCTTTTGTCCTAGTCTGGGTAAGGCCCGTAGCCGTGGGTTAAATTAACCTCGAGTTTTACGTACTGACCCAGAGCACTAAATCACTAACTTCACTTAAAAGATTATCAGCAACAGACCTGAGTCCAAATAACGAAATTCTACATATTTTCCTCCTACGTACTGCAGAGCAGTACACCTGCCATCGCACATTTCGGGTTTTAAATGTATTTATCGTCGGAAATTAAAATGGCACATAAATTATCCCAAGCTGGGCAGCCACCGAGAAACCTTTGTTCGCGCCTCAAGTAACGCGGCCGGTTTCGAAATTTTATCACTTTCCCTTAGCGGGTTGGAATACGAAAGTAGGAAGTTCATGATCTATAAAGAATTTTGCGATCAGTTCATGTGAGTTTTACGCTTGCGACCGCTGCCCTTCGCTAGAGCATTGTCCTCAGTGTGCATTCTCTTTCCTAGGACGTGGAGTTTCTATCCAGATGTGTACGTGAAATCTTGACGAGTTTTCTGCAATGGTAGGTGTCTCTTTTTTATGTTTTTTTTTTCCTCTCACTTTTTTTTTCTTTTGTAAAAACATACATTTACATTTAAAATATGTTGTTTCCAGGCATTATTTACCAAAAGTTGTGCTATAGCATCATGCTATTCTCTTGGTTTTTTATCTAAGCCGTTTGAAATTCTGCTAGTTTGAACTTAAGATAACTTAATCATTAAAATTCATAAGCGGTTTATCTCGATGTAACAATAGAGATTATCAGCACGGAATAACATGTGTTAATATGAATTATAAAACCTTACGTCCAGCTAAAAACACTCATTTGACTGGTTTCACAAACAAGGAGCACAGTGAGATTCAGTATAAAACTGAATCAGATATTAGGTTGCCTTCAGTTTCATGCTGCCTGTTTACACAACTTTAAATTTCAGTTTGTTGCTTCTGCTCCACGTTGTAGGATGAAGAATATTTTCGGAGCATCATATCAGCTTGAGAGACAATTTCTGTCAAACATAAAACAACAACAACAACAACAAAAAACAATCAAACAAACAGTTGAAACAACAACAACAACAACTTGACAACAACAACAACCACAAACCAAGTGACTAGAAAACAACAGTTACAGGAGTTTTCGCCTGCTCGTCTTCTTCTTGTTCTTTTAATGTTTATTCATAATAAAATAAATAAGATGACGCTGCAAGGGAGAAAACTGTTCCTGTATGGGAACCTATTCTTTCCCTTTGAACAACACTTTTCGCTGCTGCCATCACTATTTGCTTTTTTTTTTTTAATGAATACAGAAGTTCTTGCCAGCATACCTCGTTTTCCAGAGCACATGTACCTCTAGGCATATTCTCTGGAGAATAATTACTGCGTAATCATGTTTCTTGAATATGACTAATTACCATAGTGTTGTCTTAAATTCTGTTGTCTACAGATCATACAATGTCTGCTTCTCGCCCTGGTTGTGTCCGCTGGAGCACAAGATGGCTTTAGTCAGTCGCTCTTCAGCTCGCCTCAAGACGGCGATTTAGGACAAAGATACGGTGGAAATGGTAGGGCTTGCTTTTTACGTCATCCGTATCAAAAGATGTTTTATGTCCACCCACTACCATCACTGCCTCCATTCCCCCCCCCCTTCCCTGCTCCTTCCCCCACCCCTAATTCTCTCTTCCCACTCTATCCCCTGATTCACCCCGCCCACCACCCCTAATGCTTTTCCTCTTTCTTTCTTTCGTTTATTTTTTCTTGATAGTTGTATTACTGTTGTTGTTGTTGTTTGTTGATTGGGTTGGTTGATGGTAATGGTAGTGTTGATTTTGGCATTTATAGTCTTTCTTTCTGCCTGTCTTTTTTCTGTCGTTCTGTCTGTCTGTCTGGCACTAATTTGGACAATGATAATCACCGAGCGATTGTTGTTGCTGAGTTTGTTTTTTTTTTTTTTTTTTTTTTCGAAAACAAATAAAAGCGACACAAAAGGGACAGAAACCACTTAACTTTGACAAAGGACGGCACAGGTCGACGTTTCGGCTTACGCCTTCTTCAGGACATAAACAAATGGGACATAACTTCAACAAACAAGCAAAAGGTAACTCTGCGGACGTACTGACATACACGGCGCGGGAAAAAAAAAACAAAAAAAAAGGGTGGGCGAGAAAAGGACCAGAAAAAAATAGCAAAATTATCACAACACCCATCCTTAGGTGACAGAAGACCATGGACTGTGTGTGAAAAAAAAAATGTTGGGCAGAAAAGAACAAAAAAGAATAGTGAAAATTAGCAATCACAACACCCATCCTTTGGTGACAAGGACCATGGATTGTGTGTGAAAAAAGTTCAGAGGGTTATGTTACGGCTTTTCGTTCAAACCACCCGGGGCCTGACTTCCCAGGCGCTGAATAATGTGCGACTCCATGTCGCGTCTGTCTGTGGCGTCACCGTGCATAAGCCACAGGCCAGTTACTGTCATATTTAAGATGGAGTGGCCTGCAGAATTAAAATGCACGGCAACGGGTTTTATTCTGTTGTGTCTGGTGTCGGCGATATGTTCAGCAAAGCGTGTTGCCAGGCTACGTCCAGTTTCCCCAACATACAGTTTGTGACATGCGGTACAGATGATGGCGTATATGAGGTTTGTACTGTCGCATGTGAAGTGGCGTTTGATGGTCATTTTTCCTTTGGGGCCCTTGACAGAAGTCACTGTTGAGACATGCCCACCCTTTTTTTTTTTTTTTTTTTTTTCCCCGCGCCGTGTATGTCAGTACGTCCGCAGAGTTACCTTTTGCTTGTTTGTTGAAGTTATGTCCCATTTGTTTATGTCCTGAAGAAGGCGTAAGCCGAAACGTCGACCTGTGCCGTCCTTTGTCAAAGTTAAGTGGTTTCTGTCCCTTTTGTGTCGCTTTTATTTGCTTAACTTGTAACCACTTCGCAGTCATTACCGTTTCCGTTTCTTTTCGAAAACAGTTTTCAATGAAAGAAATTTCTACTTCAGTGTTGACATGAAAAGCGTAAGTGTTTCTTCTGTGCCGATATCACTTTGGTAGTAGACATTGTCACCTCGCGTGTTTATGCATTACAACTACTGCCATTGTTACACTGAGAAATTTGGTACCCATTCAACAGTTATACTGCAAGACTTTTTACTGCTAGGTCCTGGACCAGGCTATCGCGATGGCGGACCCGGGCCACAACAACCGGACTTCCGTGATAGTCAACCAGGCTTCGGACGAGGTCAACCTGGGTTTGGGCGAGACCAACCTAACGGTGGGCCGCCGCAGCAACCTGGTTTTGGACAAGGATTAAGCGGTTTCGGACAGCCAGGAAACGGTCCAGATCAGTCAAGTTTCGGCGGAGGACTGCCAGGTTTCGGGCAACAGCAACAACCGGATAATCGACCTGGACAAGGTGGCGGGTTCGGATCAGGACAGAATCTGCCCGGTTTCGGCGGACAGGGACCGGAAAACAGAGGACCACAGTCCGGTTTTGGGCAAGGGCCACCTGGCTTCGGATCTGGACAACCCTCTGGTGGACCTCAGCAATCTGGAATCGGACAAGATCTCCCAGGCTTTGGCCGCCAGCAGTCTGATGGACGACCAGCGCAGTCTGGTCTGGGACAAGGGCCGCCTGGATTTGGAAACCAGCAGTCATCTGGTCCACCTCAGCTGCCAGGTTTCGGGCAAAATCTTCCCGGTTTCGGATCCCAGAACCAGAATAACCAAGGTCAAGGTCTTGGACAAGGCCCTCCAGGGTTTGGCCAGCAGCAACCAGGCGGTGGCCAACCTCAGTCGGGTTTCGGACAAGGTCTGCCTGGTTTTGGAAATAAGAACTCTGCAGGTGCGTCCCAGCAGCCTGGGTTTGGACAAGATCTTCCTGGATTCGGCAAACAGCAACCCAACAACCTGCTACAATCTGGTTTCGGACAAGGACTACCTGGTTTTGGACAGGGTCCATCCAACAGACCAGATTCCCAATCAGGTGGCAGGCAGCAACCTAACAATCCACTACAGTCTGGATTCGGACAAGGACTGCCTAGTTTTGGGCAGGGTCTGTCAAACAGACCAGATTCCCAATCAGGTGGCAGGCCATCTAACAACCCACTGCAGTCTGGATTCGGACAAGGACTGCCTGGTTTTGGACAGGGTCCGTCTAACAGACCAGACTCCCAATCAGGCGGCAGGCCACCTAACAACCCACTGCAGTCTGGATTCGGACAAGGACTGCCTAGTTTTGGACAGGGTCCGTCTAACAGACCAGACTCCCAATCAGGTGGCAGGCCACCTAACAACCCACTGCAGTCTGGATTCGGACAAGGGCTGCCTGGTTTTGGACAGGGTCCATCTAACAGACCGGGTTCTCCACAAGGCGGATTTGCCCCGGGGTCGCAAGGACCAGGGTTTGGGTCACAGCAGCCTGGATACTCCTCAGGCCCGCAGGGTCAAAACTACTCTCCCCAGGGCGGGCGTTCTCAACAAGGTAGTGGAGGAAACTCTTTCCCCTTGCTGGGACCGCTGAACGGAGTCGGAGGATCAGGGAACAACGGAGCACCTTTCGGTTCAGGGAAAGGTAACAACCCGCTCAACAGCGACATTTTTAGCAAACTGCTAGACAGCAAGCCATTTTCGGCAGCGCTCAGCCCTGGAGCTCAAGGTCGGGGTCAAGGAGGACGTCCACAACAGCAGCAAAGCCAACCTCAGTACGGTCCTTCTCAGTCAGGTCCACCTCAGTTTGGCCCTCCTCGGCAGGGCCCACCTCAGTTTGGTCCACCTCAGCAGGGCCCTCCTCAGCAGGGTCCACCTCAGTATGGACCTCAGCAGCAAGGCCCTCCTCAACGTCCTGCACAACAAGGTTTCGGGCTAAACGGCCAGCCGAGTACAAACACTAAACCGTTGCCGTTCCCAGATTTTGGAGAATTCCCGCCACTGGGAAAAGCAAGTATCAAAAGGCCTGACTCTAACAAGGACCAATACGGTAACCCCAGTCCCTATCCAGCGAACCCTTACCCTGCAAACCCATATCCCGATAACCCATACGGAGACGATAAACCGAAGGCTCAGCAACCACCTCAGCAGCAGCCGCAGCAATACGGTCCGACCGCTCAGGGTTATCCCAATAAGCAAGGACCGCGGGCTAATCCTGCGCCAAGCCCGTATCAAAATGGTGGGAATCCTAACGCCTATCCTGGCCCTAATCAAGCCCCAAGTAACCAGCAGCAGCAGCCTTATCAGCCTCCTCAGCAACAAAAACCACCACAAAATAATCCATTTGCTTCTTTGTATCCTTCTAATATACCATTCAAAGCCCCGAATCCTTTCGGAAACCCTCTTCCTGGTCAGAACACCAATAACAACAAGCAGAATTCCGCACCAGCTTCTAATTTTGGGCTGCCTCAACTGCCAGCCTTCCAACCACAAGGAGCGACAAACCCTCAACAGCCTGCAGGCAACCAGGGTCGTCCAGCAGGGGGTCAGTACCAACCCCAGTCCCAGACTCCCCCAGGACAAGCACCACCTGGATTTGGTGGATTGTACCCACCTCAACCTGCGAACAAGCAAGCCTCGCAGCAAGGCTATCCTCCCAGCCAAAATTCCTCACCAGCCAGACAACCGGTGTACCCACCTCAGCCCAGTCCTTATCCTAACCCCACTCCTCAGCAACCCGCAGCGCCACCGCCTAACCCCTCAGCCTACAGACCCCCCTCAGGCGGACCCGCGCCGCCTCAACCTTCCGCTCCTTACCCTACAGCCAGGTCTACCCCAGCCGGAGCCGGGATCAGCGGGGCGGGAGGCAGAACTTTCGGCGGCAGCAGAAACACCGCGTACAATTTTAACGACAAAGCGGCCAACAGTGACGCCTTCAACAAGCGGAATGACTACGCTACAAACGACGGTTACTCCAAAGCCGACCAGGGCGGCTACAACACCAACAACGACTACGCCGACCAGAAAAACACCAAGAACTCCTACAGCGACAGGAACAGCGGCGGTACCGCGGCCTCCTATAACAACCAGCGATCTAACGTTAACGACTACAAGGACAAGACTTCTAGGAGCGGCAAGGACGGCTTCAACCAGAGGGACAAGTTCGACACGACCAAAACAGAAGGCTTTACAGCGGCTAAGGCGCCTCCCCCAAACACTATCAAAGTCACTTACGATACCCCGGCGAAAAAGACTGTTCCTAAGGCGGCAGCAAACGCCGGTTCCCCACTTCTCAACACTCCCCCACAAGCTGACAAGAAAGATAAAGCCAAAGCGACAACGACTGCGGCTGCGACTCCCGTACCTACCGCTGCCCCGAGACCCAAAAACCCTCTAGCGAGTCAGTTTCTTGGGATAACGTCGAAGCTTGGTCCTACAAGACCCGCAGCTGCGGAATTTGGGATAGGTGACGTTGGGTTTAACTTCCCAACCCCGCAGAACCAGGCTCTGGGCAAAAGCAGCGTTTTTGGCGAAAAGGGTTTTCCGTCCTTCACGAAAAACCTAAACTTATTCTAGAGGACCACATCTCATCTCTTAACAGCTCTCTGACTTTTGATTATGTAACACAGGTTTCAAAACTCTCAACTCCAAAAGCGCAAGCTCTATGAGAAAGCAGCGTGTCTGGCGGCAAGGGATCCTTCACGAAGGACTTCAACGTATTAAAAAGGGCCACCGAATTCTCTCGTTAGTAAACGAGACATATGACAAGGACAGTTTAGGGTTAACAAAAATACAACTTTTATAATGAAAGAACGCTGTCCATCACTAAATAAAGTTATTAGGTTTATTAGTTTAAAATTGTTTTGATTCTAGAACTTGCGGGCATCAAGCAGTGCTGTTGAAGAACGGTCGTTTTTTTCTTTGTTTTTTGTTTGTTTGTTTTTAGTTGTTTGTTGTTGTTTTTGTTTTGTTTGTTTGTTTGTTTGTTTGTTATTTTTGGTTGTTGTTCTTGAGTTTTTTAAATAAAACCTAACATTTCAATATGTACGGTAGTGAATTAACATCGAAAGCTTTCTTGACGCTGCTTCACAAACAGTACATTAATTTCGTGTCTCTGAAAAACACGGCCGTAAAAGATGACACATTATGATTGTACATTATGCAACTATGTAGACCTGAATGAGTTCATCTAGCCAAGGTACTCGTTTGTTCGCTGGTTTTTGTTGTTGTTGTTGTTGTTTGTTTGTTTGTTTGTTTGTTTTTCATCAATTTATCATCTGCCGTTCAAGGTAGCTTTGGCGAAATTGATATGGTTGTTATTGTGTCGCGTTGTGTTTATGTTCTTTTCGTGGGGAGCCGGGATAGCCGAATGGTAGAGCGTTGGCCTTTCAATGCTCAGGTCATGAGTTCGAATCCCGGCTTATATTTGTGTTGACCTTTTTCTTGTTGTCCCGTCTTTGATGATATCGCCCGTACGTGGTGAAAAAAGACGTGAAACTCCCAAAACACCCACTCTGTTCCTTTTGTTAATCTCTCTCTCTCTCTCTCTCTCTCTCTCTCTCTCCCTCTCTCTCTCACTCTCACTCTCTCTTTGTGTGTAATTTTTTTTTTTGCCCGGCAAACAATTCTGTTGTAACAGAACTAGAAAAACATAAGCCTGATTGTATTAGAGAATGGTCAGGTAGAAGACATGAAACATCTGACGTCCTCTGAGGGGAGTGGTAGTTATAATAATTATCTACTTCTATCACCAGGGTGATAAGGAAATCGCCCCGTCAGAAATATTTTTGTGAAACGCGAGGTGTCAGGATAATATATTGTGAAAATGTGTAAATAAACTTTGGTTTTGGTCACAGTTGGTTTTCCTGTTTTGTAATAGTTATACGTGTGTGTGTGTGTGTGTGTGTGTGTGTGTGTGTGTGTGTGTGTGTGTGTGTGTGTCAGTGTGTGTGTGTGTGTGTGTGTGTGTGTGTGTGTGTGTGTGTGTGTGTGTGTGTGTGAGAGAGAGAGAGAGAGAGAGAGAGAGAGTATTTATATGTGTTAATGTACCATGATAAACAAGCAGGGACGGAAAATACTCACACACACACACACACACACACACACACACACACACACACACACACACACACACACACACACACACACACACACACACACACACACACACACACACACACACGGGCAATTCCAAAATATTATTTCGAAAATGGACAGTCAGTTACACGATATTCTCAGTCTCCAGTTTCTGCTTCGCGCGGCCAAACACTATGCGGGATCCTTCGAAAAAATATGTACAGAGATAGCCACACATAGTCTGAACATCATTATTTGGGTAAATGCAAATCTGAGACATACATACATGTACATAACTGACCTTCCTTTTTCGAAAAAAAATATTGCTGGAATTACACACACACACACAAGCGGATATGTTTGTGCGCGCGTATACATAGCCACGAACGCACTTGAGTGAATATATTTTGCGACTGAGTCACTTACTGCAGTCTACTAAAGTAGCGCCTTGTGCCGTTCCCTGTGTGCTCCTGTGGAGAGGCACGGCAGAACACAGGACACATCCTACAAGACTGCGGGAACTTCCAGACTTGGAGGTAAGCGCGGGGACATGGCCACAACCAATTCCCCTGCGGCAAAACAACTACGCACCACAGATAGGATTTCAAAGAAAAAGCTACATATTCCTATGAAACATACGCTACGCTTGACATCCTAGAAATGCTTTAAAATTCACACCAAAAATCACAAAAATCCAGCAGCCAAAGTCTCAAGTGTAGAGTAAATTAAAACAAATTCCAATATTCCATGTTTTTGCAGTCAGTGCTAGCAGCGACCATCTACTCGTACCTCCTCATTCCTCTGTCGTCTGCTGGCTCTTGTGCCAGCCGCGCATGAACACAAAATCAGTAGTCCTCATGCAAGGCTCATTTTACCCTGTTTTACTATTACCTGGCATGCAACTTATTGGCTATTAGTGTTGTGTAGGAAGCTGTACCTGCCTGTGGAAGACCCACTGAAAGGCCACCAGTTTCATCTCAACTACCTGTCTCCAAGTTAACTCTGGAACCAAGCCAAGTACGACCTCGACTTTTAGCCACGTGACTGGGGTTCAGACGAACGAGAAAAATAAGAAGAAGAAAAAGAAGAACCAGCTGCAATCCACTCATCGCGACGTGCAAAAGAGCGCATGATGAATTTCGGCCATTGTCGGCTTGATAGGTATAAGGGAGGCAACTCTGTATTCGTAACGAATGACCGTCAAGGAAAGTGTTACCTCCCCCGATCCATCTCTGCTTCAACGATCAAGTTCAGGCATGTTGGAAAAGATGTATAAAACGCTGCAATGGCGACAGATCATTTTGCTGTGTGTACTTCTTTGTCTGCATGTACAATACAGTCTTTTCCTCACTTTCATAACTGATGTTGAAATGTACCATAAAAAAAATTCTACTATACAATGAAAGTGACATGATTCTCCATGTCCCGTTTTTCGACCGTCTGTCAAAAAGTAATAATTATTCAGACCAAAAATAATGAATGGTCGAAGCAGAATAAGAAACAAACAAACCAGTTAATAAGATTAGCCTAGTCTCGCCGCAACGGCCGATGAAGCCGACGTAGGATATTTAAATCAATGCCTATTTCAGATTCAGTACTGATACTGTTTCCGCTTTGACTGTTTCATTGGATATAGTCAGTGTAATGTTAGGATTTTGTAACTGATGTGATAATGTTTTATCATGTATTTAGTGTACACGTTGTGCTTCTCGTATTCCATGTGACTAATTTCACATACATATACCAGTTAATATTGTCGGGGCCATAAGGCGCTGTGTATGTCAGTGTGTGTGTGTGTGTGTGTGGGGGGGGGGGGGGTTAGCAAATGCTACCATCACTGGTGGCATTTTTCACCAGGGAGGGGGGGGGCGGGGGGGCTGAATGTGCACCCCGCTCCCTCCCAGAATGGAATGAGAATATTAAGGTGCACACCTGATCCTTTTCTTGCGTACACATACACAAATCAGAGACCGTTACGAGTAAACGAGTCAGCGCCTGAATTTCGACCAGACTGAGAAAAGAGAAATCACCAAATCAAGTCAGTTCCAGAGGAATGAAACCTGAGTATATCAGGGTCCCGTTATCGCACACCTTATAGCTACCACAGTCCCACCATTCGCTAAAAGCTCCGTCCTACCGGCGGTTACTGACTATGATAATGCATAGAGAGGTAAGTAACACGCGCTCTGCGCCGGAGGTTGCGCAAACTACTGACCAATCTGGTCAGAGGCGTCCTTTGTGATGATGGTGATGATGATGATGATGATGGCTAATAGCACGCTAAAACACACACACACACACACACACACACACACACACACACACACACACACACACACACACACACACACACACACACGCACGCACGCACGCACGCACAACAACAACAACTCCATGCCCATAGCGCGGGGGCGGGGGAGTGGGAAGCAAAAGTTTTAAAGCAAAACGGGAAAATGAGGGGGGGGGGGAGGGGAGCAAGGGGGGGGGGTGTCTGCATCAGAAAAGGTGGGTCTTCAGGTGGCTCCTGAAAGACTCGGCACCCGCCGCACTGAGGAAATCGTCTGCCCTTGTCCCGCCTCATAATTTATAAAAGAAGACGAACAACACATCACCCGGGTTGCACCTTTCTCTAGTGGCGAGCAGTGTCAAACGAATGGGATATATCGGTCATAAAGATAACAGTGAGCGCCTGACTGTGTGTCACGCCAGTCGCGGTTACTAGCGCTGAAAGGACTCTACTTCCCCCTCCTATTCACGACTAGTAAAGTCAGTCCAGCATCCATCGCAGACAATCACGTGCATTCTGGTGTACAGGAAGGTCAGGGGCAATAGAATTTCCTTTATTATCCCAATTTGAGCAATTTGTTATCGGCACTAAACACACATCACAGACCTCAACGAATAAATACATTATAAGATCCCCCCCCCCCAATACACCCCCCCCCACACACACACACACACACACACACACACACAAACACATGCATATATGAAAGTCATCAGCACATCACATACCTTAAGAAAAACGCGCATAAAAACCATCTACACATTTCGTACTTTAAAGACTAAATACATAAAAACTGCAAATTTTTTTTAAAGTTTAAAAACACCCACATCATTTCATTTATAAAATCTATGTGTTCAGTGCGAAGGGTCACTCAGCTGTGAGGTGTCTATACTTATGACAGACATGCAACAACGTGTTGAAAACTTTTTCATCGAATGCTCTGAAATTCTGTGCATCAGAATCAGTCACTTGGATTACAATATAGCATCTGACTGGCCGTTGTGGTGACTCTGGTCGGCATGTAAGTTGTTCTAGAAGTGAACCGAGCAGACGACGTTATTAAAAATTTTGGTTGCAGACTGAGGACCAGCTAGACGGCGCCGATTTGGTGGCTATTTCTAGAAGCTTTGTCGAGTCCAAGTCTGTGCTGGAATGAACCGTAGGCTTAAAGAAAGTCGTATTTCTCTAAATATTAGAAGCCACTATCTGGCAAACAGCTTACAGCTTCGAAAGTGGCAGTTTATCTTGTCAGCGGCGTTACGCACGTAGAGGCTTTAAACTTGCGAATGTCGTAGAACTGAATTGTAGAAACACCAAAGAACTGCTTTGTTTTGTTCGCATCATTCATGCGCAGTGGCTATAAATGGACTGACGTTTTGTGGTCCGCCAACAATACAAATAATAGTGGTTATAATAACGCTGTTCTTATTGATATTCGCAGAATGCCGCATTTCTCTGATATAATAAGCAGCAAAGTTAAGATACCGGTCTCCATGGAAATTAGTGCATTATGTCTTTCGGCAAAAGAGCATTTACAGTTTCGTAAGTGTCTTTTTCCCCTGCATTCAACGCGTATATTATTATTGTAGCCTCAGTGAAATCACTTGAGAACGAAATCAAATTTCTTAGTGCTTTTAAAATAAACTATCACAGTGACAGCTTCATAAGTGGTCCCCCCCCCCCTTCTTCATTCAACGCGCATACTGCTATTTTAACCACAGTGAAACCACATGAACGAAATCAAAATTGTTGGTGCTTTTAAAGTTTAACCATCACAGTGACTGCTCGCAGCAGGTCGAGGGCCTGTGATAACCACGAGACCAAATCCCGTTGCCCGGGAGAGAGACTTCAACAAGTGAGACGTTCCGGTATAGCTAGCCCCCCCAATGGTTACCACCCAGAAGAAGCAAGCTTTCCTTTTATAAGAAGAAAATCCTGATTCAAGCTTCCCGTAAATGCTCAGTCGTGACGGGTCCGTCTGAATTATGTAAAATTGAAGAGTTTTTCCGATGTGTGCGCTCCATCAGTCGGATTTTAGGGGTCAGGGCAATTGTTTTATGATTCTAGTTCTTGCCGCCAGGCAACCGTTTCTGCGGATAAAAGTGTTGACAACCGCGGCCGGTTTCATGGCTAAGACCGTGGTTTATGTGAGCAGAATTGAAAGTTATGACGTGTTTGAAAAGAAAGTATGATAATGCAAGTAGAGCCGCTGAAATGGCCGCCCTAAACAGTTTATAATATTTGTCAGTTTGGCGAAGAAACGGAATAAAGATAGTATGGTATTAGGATTTTTTGTGGGTGCGCATACCGGTTTGTGAGCAGTTGGTGCGAAAACGTCGCGCACCAAGAGAACATGCACTTTACACTATAGAGATATTTCAATGCTTATTGGCATCTTATTGTCTTTGTTACATATATGTCTGTCCGTCTACAGAAAAAAAAACCCATTCCCCAAGTCTGTTAAACTTGTCCAGCTGAGAGAAAGTTGTGTGTGTGCGTGCGTGCGTGCGTGCGTGCGTGTGTGTGTGTGTGTGTGTGTGTGTGTGTGTGTGTGTGTGTGTGTGTGTGTGTGTGTGTGTGTGTGTGTGTGTGTGTTGTTGTTGTTGTTGTTGTTGTTGTTGTTGTTGTTGTTGTTGTTGTTGTTGTTCTTTTTGTTCTTTTTGTTCTTCTTGTTCTTGTTGTTATGAGCCATTCTTGTTTCATGAGTGATGTAGTTTGTATGTTTTTGAATTCATCTTCATCTTGAACATGTGCACGCATAGTTCATTTAATTAATTTATATTTCCATGTCTAGTAGGACAGCCTGGACCAAATCAATTTTCCAGCAACGGGGTGAATAACACCAATTATCAGAATGCATAACAGCACCTCGACGTGGCTTCTCGTGATCTGAAGATTTCAAGTAAAAATTGCGCTTTTAGCATGGGTTTTTAAGAGCTATGACACGCACCATACCCATAAAATCTAGTTTGTGGTCGGTAGTATGGTGGTACATGTGTAACCTTGCAACAGCCTTTGTGCCCTTAGATAATAAAATCTTCATATAAACTTAATATTGAGTTACGGCGCACTGTCGCACTGAGGTTATGAGCAAGGATGCAAAATTCTTATTCAACCCTACCTTGAATTCCTGGCACGAAACATTTGCATCGAAACTGAAAAAAAGGAAACTTGACACACTCCTTAATCTTGACAAAAACAAGCACACCTTAGAGAAAGACCCCAATATAAATTCACGGTCGGCGTTAAAAAAAAATGCATGAAACATTTGCATCGGAACTGAAAAAAGGAAACTTGACAAGCTCCTTAAACTTAACAAAAACAAGCACGCCTCAGAGAAAGACCCCAATATAAATTCACGGTCGGCGTTAAAAAAAATGCATGAAACATTTGCATCGAAACTGAAAAAAAGGAAACTTGACACACTCCTTAAACTTGACAAAAACAAGCACACCTTAGAGAAAGACCCCAATATAAGTTCACGGTCGGCGTTAAAAAAAAATTGCAACCCTGCTTCAAGATAACGTACAGTCTTAATTTTATTTCCATACCGCAGGCGGTGATTCATGAGTTAGAAAGCGCACAGACTTCAAGTAGGATAACATTCGCTGAGGCAGTGGATTAATTTTGTATTCAAGCATCTTGTCAAAGCATTAAAGCTCGTTATTCAAAGGACTTTGAGATTCGCCGCCATAAGGAGTCCACAGTGAACCTGTCGGAATAGCTATGTATTCTGTTGTTTGCCCGTAACATTATGGCCGAGTGTGCACACAAGAAGGTTCAAAAAGTCAGACAGAGAGTTGGTTTCATCTGTATTGTGTGAAGCCGCTTTTTACGACGACGTCAACGACAACAATATCACCAATACCACCACCACCAACAAGAACAACAACAACAGCAGCAGCAACAACAATAACAACAGCAGCAGCATCATCAACAACAACAACAGTAGCAGCAGCAGCGACAACAACAACAACAACTTCAACAACAACGGCAACATCGACAACAAAAACAACAACAAATGTGCAGTGCAGACATCAGGAAATTGTCCCATGTAAAAGTTTTCTATAGGATAACTGCTCCATGATGTTGAATCCCATTTCTTGTCCCTTACAAGGACTGTTCTGCAAGTTTCAAATTATGTAAAATAGTTGTAACAGCCCTGGACCTTTATTTGTACCGCATGCGTCATGTTACTCAGTAACCGATAGTTTTGCGTGACACAGACAGAGACAGAAACAAGCAGATGGACAGACATGCAATGGAGTGTCTTCAAGGAGAAGATGGACAATATGTAGGCTATATTTGGACTGGTTTGTGAAGGGGGAGGGAGGGGGTAGGAAAGCGGAGGACGGGGAAGGGGACAGATGTAAACTAGAAACCGCAAAACAAACAAACAAACAAACAACACAAAACAGTCGTGCTTTTCATATGCAAGATTTGTGAATGCCCCAACGGCCAACTTATCGTCCCTTTTGATGTGTAATCATTACCAACAGAAATAGATTATCCTGCATTCTACAAGGCATTTAACTGGAAAGATGGAAAAAAAAGATTTTATACCTCTGACTGTCACACAATTTCACACTGTCTTTCAGTTTTATTTTAAAGCAGACTCAATAAACGTGTCACGTAACTCGACTGCATATGTGTGGGTTATGCCCCCTTGCATAATTGATGCAAACCCCAACTTTCTTGGTTTAACATAAAATCCGATTTATACTAGCTCTTTGTGAGGGGTGTGCTTATTCCTCCTGAGCAGGTGTGCACGAGAACTTTGCGTCTGTTGAGGGAGTGCTTTTTAAACTAGTTAAAACTGGGCGGGGGGAGGGGGGGGTTGTATCATTGATATCAATTTTATTGTTAAACCAAGGTCCGGTTCCGAATGTGAATATTTGCCTTTACTCAGTGTTTTGAGCATTAGCATCACTTTTAGCCATTTTGATGTTGTTGTTTAATTCGGTTAAGACTCTGCCTCAGTGTTTTGATCTGCAGTTCATTTGCTAAGTATTTCACTGACAGTAACATTGACATGGTTTATGTTCATGGTTGTTCGAGTGTGTGTGTGTGTGTGTGTGTGTGTGTGTGTGTGTGCGTGCGTGCGTGCGTGCGTGCGTGCGTGCGTGCGTGTGTGTGTGTGTGTGTGTGTGTGTGTGTGTGTGTGTGTGTGTGTGTGTGTGTGTGTGTGTGTGTGTGTGTGTGTGTGTGTTTGCTTGCTGTCCTCTAAGTCTTGAATCTTGAGTCTTGTTGGTATTCTGAAGTATATGACGTTCTTCGTGTAATCTTAAAAGTTCAAGATCTACAAATTGTCAACTTCTTTGTTATGTACTAACGGAATGTAACCCAACCACCGTCCATACAGCCACATGCATTATGCAAATATTGAAACTGAAACCGGCAAGTAGTCGAAACAGAACCATTTACTGGGTGAGGCTAAACGTTCAGGATTTACGATTGTCGACTTCTTTTTTATGTACTTACTGAATGTCATTCAAGCACCGCGCACAGTCACAGGCATAATGCAAATATTGAAATTGAAACAGGCATGTGGTCAATGCTTGACTATTTTTAAGGTTTCACGGCGACACCCTGACTTCCCTTTAAAGTCAGAGAAGTCCAATAGATTACGTATAAAAATCTCATGTTGACTGAAGTCGGATTGGACCCACGCATGCAAGATGACATACCTAAAGCTCAGCTGGCGGTTAGCAGTGTGTGACCGAAAGCCTTTCAAGCTTTTGGTTGTTCTCACGCCTCTGCCTCTTCTTTCCCGA
>JACVVK020000118.1:117500-145000 GCA_018292915.2 Batillaria attramentaria | reverse complement strand
CTGCTAATTGTGTTCGTAACGGAGATTTTGATTTAGAAATTTTATCATCATTGTGTTCGCCGATGAGTCATTCAGAGAAAAAGAAGTTACCGCCATCTGAAGATAGAACGTGACACCGAAAGTGTATGAAATTTTCTTCTCTATTTATTTATTTATTTACTATCTATTTATGTATCTATGTTTTCACTTCGTCTTGGTTTTATTTTCTTGTTTATTATCATTATAGTCTCGGTTAGTATAGAGTTGTTTATTTCTTCCCTCTTTATTCTTTAGTCTATTTATTTATTTGTTTAATTCTATTCATTTCTGTTTCCATTCACTTTCTTGGTTTCATTTTCTTGTTGGTTATAATTATGTTCTCGTTTACTATTCACAATTAATTCTTACTTTTCCTCTTTATTTATTTATCTGTTTATCTGAGCTCCGTCTTTCTTTTATCTGAGGGGTAGGAGGAGGAGGAGGTTTCGGCCTGGGCACTGGTTCCAGTTACGGCGGTGGTTTTGGGGATAACTTCGGCTCTGGCGTCAGTGGCGTGAGCGGTGGCTTCAGCGGTGGCTTCGGCGGCGCCGGCAGAGGCGTCGGCACTGGTTTCGGAGGCGGCGCCAGCGGCGCCGGCAGAGGCGTCGGCACTGGCTTCGGAGGCGGCGCCAGCTACGGTGGCAGTGCCCTCGGTGGCGTCGGCGGCAGAGGCCTCGTTTCTTCTGGCTTCGGAGGCGGCGTCGGCGGTGGCTTCGATGGTGGCTTCGGCGGCAAAGGCGGCTTTGGCGGAGGCGCTGGAAATTTCGGAGGCGGATTCGGCGTGCAAGGAGGTGGCTTTAGAAGTGGAAAGGGAGGTGCTGGTTTTGGAGCGGGTGTGGGCGGTGCAGGAGGAGTGTATTAAAGGAGGTTGCTAAGTAGCAGTGTTGTTTGAAGGACATTGAAGCTAGAAAGTTTAATCGTCCTTTTTGTTGGACTGAAATAAAGGCCGATCCCCCAAGTTTTGCAGGAGGCATCTATAACACCGACGCAGCGTGTCTGTTCTGTGTGATTTGTGCTGAGGTCTTCTCTTGTGTGTGTGTGTGTGTGTGTGTGTGTGTGTGTGTGTGTGTGTGTGTGTGTGTGTGTGTGTGTGTGTGTGTGTGTGTGTGTGTGTGTGTGTGCGTGCGTGCGTGCGTGCGTGTGTTGCTCAGGGTGTGGATTTTTTAGTAGTTTTCTTTGTGCAGTTTCTGAGCTTCTGTAGCATGTCACTTATACCATATTTGTCTGCTCTCTCTCTCTCTCTCTCTCTCTCTCTCTCTCTCTCTCTCTCTCTCTCTCTTTCTTTCTTTCTTTCTTTCTTTGGAATGTGTCTGTTTTGAATGTGTGTGTGTGTGTGTGTGTGTGTGTGTGTGTGTGTGTGTGTGTGTGTGTGTGTGTGTGTGTGTGTGTGTGTGTGTGTGTGTGCGTGCGTGCGTGCGTGTGTGTGTGTGTGTGTGTGTGTGTGTGTGTGTGTGTGTGTCATTTCCATGACAAACACGTGGTAGATAAATCATCTGCAGTCAAAAACAAACAAACAAACAAACAAACACAAAAAGGATGGACTTTAAAATAAAACAACTGGACAAGCAAAAGTCGAACACACGCAGGTAGAGAGAGAGACAGAGACAGACAGACAGACTAACAGAGAAAGAGGCAGAGACAGAGGCAGTCAGCGCGCGTGAGCGTGCACACACACACACACACACACACACACACACACACACACACACACACACACACACACACACACACACACACACACACACGCACGTACGCACGCACGCACGCACGCACACACACACACACACACACACACACACACACACACACACACACACAAATCACAGTGGCCGAGTGCTCACCTCTCCGAAGACAATGTTTTATTGGCTACAACAAACAGGCATTGCAATTTGCGACAAAAGTGCTCAGTAGTAGCCCTTGCCGCCATAACCGGCATAGCCGACTCCACCGTAGGGGTAGCCAAATCCGTAGCCCTTTCCGTAACCCCGTCCGTATCCCAGACCGTAGCCGCCCAAGCCATAGCCCTTTCCGTAGCCAAGACCGCCAGCACCGCCGTAGTAGCCGGCACCGTATCCGTAGCCCTGGAAAATACCAAACAAAAAGCACGCCACATAAGAGAACATCGCCTTGACAACCGCCAAAGATTTTCAATTCCCTGTGACCTTCGCAAGTACCATGACAACGAGTTTGGCAAAGAAAAATGAAAATCGTCTTCGGGAAGAGCCTGCCTCAACGTTAGCAAGTATAGTTTGGGTAAAGACAGCGTGGTTAGTCGATTTACAAACAGAAAAAAAAATCGTGTGGGGGTAGTGGTTGTTTGATTGTTTCATGGCCTTTTCCACCACATACGGGTGATATCAAAGAGAATCGAGAAAAAGGCCAACACAAATGGTTTTCCCCCTTGCCGGGAATCGAACTCACGACCCGAGCATTTTACGTCCAATGCTCTACTATTCAGCTATCCCGGCTCCCCCATCTGCAGTAGAAGCCAGGAAACGCAGAAGAAAAAGAAGCAGGATGAGGAGAGGAGGAATAAGAAGAAAAATACAAAGAACAAGAAAAGACAAAGAAGAGAAAGAAGGAAAAGGAGAAAAAAAAACAGAAAAAGAAGAAGAAGAAAGGACAAACGAGAAGAAATATACAAAGAAAAAAGAAGAAATCGAAGAAGAAGCAAGAGGAGGAACCGAGGAATAAGAGGGTGGGTGGGTGTTTGGGAGTTTAACGTCCTTTTCCACCACGTTTGGGTGATATCAAACACGGGGCAACTGAACGAGAAAAAGGCCAGTACAAATATTTAGCCCCAGCTGGGATGCGAACTCACGACCCGAGCATTGAGAGTCCAACGCTCTACCATTCGGCTACCGAGGAATAAGAAGAAAAGGGCACACACAAAACCGAAGAAGAAGAAGAAAAGAAGAACAAGAACAAAAAGACAAAGAAGAGGAAGAAGGAAAAGAAGAAAAGCAAAAGAAAAGAGGAAGACAAATACAAAGAAGAAGAAGAAGACGGAGGAGGAGGAGGAGGAGGAGCTGAGGAATAAGAAGAATAGTGCACACACAAAAAAGACAAAGGAAGAAGAAAAAGAAGAAAAGCAGGACAAAAATAAGAAAAATACAAAGAAGAAGAAGAAGAAAAAGGAGAAGGAGAAGACGCAGCAGAAGAAGAAGAAAAAGAAGAAGAAACAGACGAAGAAAAAGACAAAGTAGATGAAGAAGAAAAAAAAAAAAAAAGGAAAAGACAAAGAGGTACTGTCTGACGAAGCTCTTACCTTGCCGCCATAGCCGGCTCCATAAGCTCCGGGGAAGCCGCCATAGACACCCTTGCCGCCGTAGACGCCGAAACCGCCGTATCCGGCCCCTCCGAGCCCTCCGACGAGCCCTCCTCCAAGTCCGCCAAACAGCAGATCACCAGCCATGGCGCCGGCAAGCAGGGTGCACAGGATCAGAGCGACACACTTCTGCAAACAGCACGTGCAACAAGGAGCCTGCGTTAATAATCGTTTAACATTTTTCATGCCACTACTCTACACCATTGACAATGGGCATTTTTTTACGACCGCATTATTATCATTTTTTTCTGAATGAGGTTTTTTTGTTGTTGTTGTTGTTTTAGATAGACGCACAAAGTTGTATTGCCAAACATGAACATTCGAAACTTTGCTATTCCAGAACGCAAACGCTTAAAATATCATATTACACGGAGCTTCCATCGATTAAGAAAAAACAAACAAATCAAAAACAGACAAGAACTTGAAGCAGCACATTAAAATCAACAAAACGCTTCAAATATCATATTACACGGAGCTTCCATCGATTAAGAAAAAACAAACAAATCAAAAACAGACAAGAACTTGAAGCAGCACATTAAAATCAACAAAACGCTTCAAATATCATATTACACGGAGCTTCCATCGATTAAGAAAAAACAAACAAATCAAAAACAGACAAGAACTTGAAGCAGCACATTAAAATCAACAAAACGCTTCAAATATCATATTACACGGAGCTTCCATCGATTAAGAAAAAACAAACAAATCAAAAACAGACAAGAACTTGAAGCAGCACATTAAAATCAACAAAACGCTTCAAATATCATATTACACGGAGCTTCCATCGATTAAGAAAAAACAAACAAATCAAAAACAGACAAGAACTTGAAGCAGCACATTAAAATCAACAAAACGAAAACCGGCGATTTGGCTTATTCACACAAAATTTCTTCAGTGATAGAGACGGCAAAGTTACAAAGGAAAAAAAGTGTCGCAATATCCCAGTTGAGAATTATTTCATTTGCAAAACACAGTTTGATCTTCGAAAATGACATTGTTTTTCACACTCTCTTCATTTAGTCATCAAAATAAATTACCAAAGGTGCTTCAAATTGCTTCTAGCCTGCATATTAGGTCTCTGAATTTACTGTCAAAAGAAACGAGCAGCCTTTCCATCTTGAGGTGCTGTATGCGTTTAGACACTCGGCAGTAGAAGACAGTAATGGCTACAGGTTAAGGACAATAGGCTAACAACCACTTTCAGTAGTAGAGGGAGCCGAGAAAAGCGAAAATCAAGCGTTTACCATACAGAATCACGATCTTAAGGTGCTGTATGTGTTCGGTCAGTCGAAGGAGTAGAACATAATGGCTGTAGACTATACGAACCACTTTCAACAGTGGTGGCAGCTCAGAAAAGCTGACAAAAATCTACTGACAAAAGAACTAGCTGTACGTTTCGTTTTCTGACAGTCGAAGGAGCCGACAGTACTGGCTATTGCTTATCCTAACCACGTTCAGCAGTAGAAGGAGCTCAGAAAAAGCTGGCAAAACTGAAAAAAAAGACGCCAGACGGAATAACCATTGTGAGGTGTTGTATGTGTTCTGACAGTCGAAGGACCCGACTGTACTCACTATTGCTTATTCTAACCGCTTTTATCTTTAGAAGAAGCTGAAAAAAAGCTGGCAAAATCATCTGACAAAAAAGACACCAAGCAAACTTACCATCGTGAGGTGCTGTATTTGTTCGGACAGCCGGAGACTGAGAGAGGACTGAAGGCGATCAAGAGCCAAATGACGACTTGCTCTCAACTCTCGCATCCCACTCTTTATATACTGTTTGTCTCCTTCCTCGTAAAACTTTTACTTTCATTGCTTATTCCGACTCGCCGAGCGATATCTCTGCTCGTAGAATTGCCGATGAGATTAAAAGGATAGTAACATTTTATGCTTCCTTGGTACTAGCTAGGCGCATGAATTTTTCTTTTGCTTCTGTGCCACTAAAATTGCACGTCTCCTCGCTTGGAAATATGCACGTGAAACCTTGCCTAGTTTATGGGGGACATTGTCTTTGCCAAATGTGCTGCGTTTGACAATTTTGTAGAAGTTCTGTGCTTTGTGTTATTTTGTCTTAGTTCGAGTTTCCACGTGAACACTGTCTGGATGGTAGCTGGAGGGATCCAGCGCTTCAACTCGTGGCTGTCCCCCACCCCCACCCCCACACCTCCTCCCCCACACCCCCTCCACAACCCCATATCCCTGCACTCTTACTCCCATTATCACGATCACACCCCTTCCCCCCCGCCCCCCTTCCCAGACCTCAAGACCACCACTACCCATCCCCGCCCCCCTCCCTTTTCCAGCCCCCCGCCCTCAAGCCCGCGTTCACATGTATTGCTGCCATCTCTCTGTTACTTCCACGACATATGCATACTAAAACTGAGTTGAAACATTGAAGTTAAGTTCAAACATTAAAAATGTCAAAACTCATACAAATTTCTCCACTGCATTGAAAGGAAACTACTATTTCTGATCATTTTCACAATAGTGTTCAGAGCCTTCACCAAGAATTACTACCACAACCAAAATCACTGCCCTCGCAGTTAGAAAAACAAATACAATATGCTCAAAATGCTTCTGGGAGGTAACAGGTATTAATTCATTTCCAAATTTCGGCTAAATAACCCTCTTCAGGGTGGGTGGGTGTTTGGGGGATTTAACGTCCTTTTCCACCACATACGGGTGATATCAAAGACCGGGCAACGATGAAAAAGCCAGCACAAATATTTTGCTCCAGCCGGGGTACGAACTCAAGACCCGAGAACTAAATAATCCTCTTCAAGGCACGAGATTTGAAACAGGGGAGAGAGATTAGGGGTGTGATTTACGGAGAGAGTCTAGAGCGTAAGTCCGAGACTAACTCAGCTAAGCAGAGACTAAAAGATTAGTAGGAGATACATACACGGAGGCTCAGCCACTTCGATCAGGGGCTCAACGGGTGGGTGGGCGTGTGAAGACTTGAACGTCAGCGGGATTTTTCCTACCTAGAGCAGGTGTGCTATGGGCCCAATGGGGAGGCTGTTGCCACACAGCCGAGATGCACCCACTTCATGGGTGCGACTTTGGGTGGGGATGCTTCCCTTGGTATGACACGTCGTATGATGTGGATGATTACACGGGTCTGATTAACGCCGGCATATTTATGGCAGGAAGCGTGGAATGCGGCCCTGTTCCGCAGTCCCAAACCACACGGAACTTCTTAACATCATCCTCATATCCATTATCATGCATAATAATAATAAAAATTGCCCCAGCTTTCGAGCCCTCCGTGGATTCCATCCATGACCTGGGAGGAACACCGCTGAAGCTGGCAAAAGAGTTGGGGCAGCAAATAACAAACAAACAAACAAACAACAACAACAACAAACTTTAACGTCTTTTTCCACCATGTATGGGCGATATTAAAGACGGGGCAACTAGAAAGAGGCCAACGGAAGGTCCAACGCTCCACCATTCGGCTGTCCTGGCTCCCCAGGGACTACGGACCTAACCCAAATTAGGACACAAAAAAAACCCAGAACAAAAATAAATTTAAAAAAAAGGAAGCGAAGAAAGAAAGATAAAAATCCTTCTATAACGGTAAAGGCACCTTGCTGGAATGGACCCGCTTCCTGATTTAAAACAAAAAACAACAGAAAATTTAACCCTAGAGCTAGTTTAGTTCGAGGTTAGACTCTAACCCCGGGGCTAAACTCCCTAACCCCGACTTTTACAAGCGGGCCCTGTCATTGAGACATTACCCTGTGTCTCTCCATCACAGTTCGGGTAGTCAACAAGTCATTCATGCGTGCGTGTTCGATTCTGCCTCAGTATCACGCATACTATGGATGGGTCTAAACAGTTGTTGCCAGTCATGCTCAACGGTTCAGACAGGGAGGGAGTTTAACGCCCTTTTCCACCACGTATGGGTGATATCAAAGACGGGGGCAACGAGAAAAAGGCCAGCACAAATATTTGGCCACAGCTGGGATTCCAACAGTTAAGATAGTGCTGTTTGTGTCAGTTATCTGTTTTTGTCTTCTTCTTCTTCTTTATGTTCTTCTTCTTCCTTTGTGTATGTAGTACTCTCTGTGACCATTGAGGTTCTTTGGTACATGCACATGTATTCTGATCACAAAGATCTTTCCATCATGTTCCTGTAATAACAACGCATTTGTAAAGTTCAAGCCCTGTACGAACAGCGAACGCTGAAGAATATAAACCTTTCAGGTCACACTGGACATTATTTATCCTCTTTCACTTCACGTTGAGTACCTGCCCTCAGGCAGAAGATTCAGGATCCCGGCTTTGGTCCCTCACCAGTACAGGCGTTATGTCGCTTCGGCCATCAGACTATTGAGTGGCAGATAAAACAGTGAGGGTGCGTGCTTGTGTACGCGCGTGCGTGCGTGCGTGCGTGTGTGTGTGTGTGTGTGTGTGTGTGTGTGTGTGTGTGTGTGTGTGTGTGTGTGTGTGTGTGTGTGTGTGTGTGTGTGTGCCCGCGCGTGTAGGGAGAGAGAGGCGTATGCACTTCAAATTTGTATACTAGTATTTTTTATTCAATAAACGCTACTGAAACAAATTGCTCAAACTGGGATGATAATGATAATGAATTGGACTGATTCGTTTGGGTGCTTGTCATCGAGTAAGGACGATTACAAAAACGGCCCAGCCATGAAAATTTTAAGCCAGCATAATTTTTCTGCTTACGGTCAGAAATAGAAACTTCTGACTCTAACATTGTTAGTCAAACCCACTACCAGCACTTGTGATTGTTGTCTAGCCCCAATGCTTGTTGTTGTTGTTGTCGTTGTTGTTGTTGTTGTTGTTGTTGTTGTTGTCGTCGTTGTTGTTGTTGTTGTTGTTGATGATGATAACGGAGGTGGTGGTGGTGTCTTTGGTCGTACGGGCTGATCAAGCTCCACGAAAATGTATATATTTCTTAAAACTCGTTATAATAAACAGTTCTCGCATTCTTTCCAGTCCCACTCTCTGCCTATTCCTTCTTTCGTCCCCCCCCCCCCCCCCAAATCGTTTTCTTTCAATTTCTTTCGTTTTCCTCTTTTCTTCTCTCTCTTTCCTTTTTTTTTCTATCTGTCTTTCAAATCAATTTCATTACCGCCTTTTTCCTTCACAGTAGCGTCACCATCAAACACCCCGTCAATCAAAGGATTTCCATTTGGTCAGCATATTAAGACGCGAGAACTTGTAAGGTCGCCTGTGCTGGCCCCATCACCGGGATACTTGGTCAACCTTTATGAGCAAAACCGCCAAATTATTCATAAGTTAGACAATGCTCAAGTTTGTGTGGCATTTAAACACGGGTCCCTGGAACCCCCTCTGGGCAATAAAAGCTTTGCGCGAGGGAATTATGTGTCTTTCTGTTGCATGTTAAATGTGGCGTGGTTAACTGGGATAACCGCATCAGACTTTAAAAGCTCTGGTTTGTAGGCAATAGGAATTGTATCCGAAAGGCACTCTTTGTTTCAACTTGCCTTGTTTTGCTGGTTTGAATCTCTGGCTCTGTGTGTGTGTGTGTGTGTGTGTGTGTGTGTGTGTGTGTGTGTGTGTGTGTGTGTGTGTGTGTGTGTGTGTGTGTGTGCGTACATGAATGTGTGTGTGTGTGTGTGTGTGTGTGTGTGTGTGTGTGTGTGTGTGTGTGTGTGTGTGTGTGTGTGTGTGTGTGTGTGTGTGTGTGTGTGTGTGTGTGGTCTTAGCAGAGGCAAATATGCTAACTGCCGAAATCTTTCTTTCAAAAATTTACCATTCAGAAGCTTCCAGTATTCCACACACACACACACACACACACACACACACACACACACACACACACACACACACACACACACACACACACACAAGTACACACGTAAAATCATGCATGCATCAATATGCAATATTTAATGAAATCACGTAAGTACAAAAGTAATACTCTCAAACGTGGATTATGAACATACAATGCGCAATGTAAGGGCAAGATACATGTACCTCGTGACTTAATAGCAAACGAAACAGTACGCTACTATTGGTACAAAGCTTTCACGGGAAAACATATGCTATACAAATACGTTTTAGTTCTTCTAGTCGGAAATCACGACAGAACCTTGAAGTCTTGCACAAGCGGTCCCCACTCACAAAAGTTTTGCTAACAGACAGTCACCACAGATTCACACTAAAAGAGAAAAATCTCCATTGTTAATCGGTCGAATTTGCTAAAGATATAATCATACTATGCTAAAGATTTATACAAACCCTTTGTGGGTTCAGTGAGATTATGTGTTAATTTAAACAAACAAACAAACAAAAAACCCAAAGATAAACCCCAGACAAACTCGATTGTACCCGTCACCCTTTTGCCAACATACAAGTTAATCGTTTCTCGGTATTACTCGATTTTTTGTTGTTACATTTGACTTTCATGTCTTGTTCTAGGGTGCTCTACACGATGTAAATATTTCCACGTTGGTACACGACTTTTTATGTTTGGACTTTGTCATTGGCGTGTTTGGTGTTTTGTTTTATGTTTCCTTCCTTAAAGACTATGTATGTGTTTAAATATTAGTTTCTAAGGCAAACGTAGCTCCTTCGGAGATCAAGCGCTCTGCAAAAATTCGTTGACTCATGTCATGTTGTGTCATTTTCTAATCACATCTCGTGTGATGGCATCTAATGTGGTCTAATTTCATTCAGTGTCATGTAATGTCATAGTAGGTCACTTAAGCTATGTCATGTCATGGCGAATGTGAAAAGGCAAATTTAACAATAAAATGATTCATCTAATGCCATCTAATTTCATCCAGCGTCATTCATTGCCATCTGACGTCATCCTGTCTTCTCAAAATTTAAGTTCATCAATAAACTTTGGTACAAAGTAAGTTCAAACATGCTTCCCCCCCCCCTCACCCTCCCCCTCCCCCCTCAACAAACACACACACGCAAAACCAAAAACACACAGAAAACAAAAACACGCACACACAAAAGCAAACCAACAAACAAAAACTGAGCTCTAGATAGTTTCACACATCATAACACAAGGAACGTGGAGCTATCGTGAACCGGGTATTACCTCCGGGTATTCCGGGTATTACCACCGGGTATTACCTCCCTTGCAAGGTACGCTGAACGGCGTGCACGATCTAGGGTAGACAATCCTGTCCCGGATGATCCGCGCGGCGGCGGGGAAAGAAGGGCAGTAAGCCCAGAGAGACACGCGGTCATACTCGGTAATACAGGAGTTAATTTTCTTTGTGGTGGGTGCCCAGTTCCAGTTGTCTCCCTTCTCCTGTGCGCACTGACTGGGAGAACTTGCGCTGAAAATTAAGGGAAAATAGTACAGACAATTGAAAAATCAGCGCCACTGAAACAACAGGCACATTGCAATACATCCCCCCCCCCTCCTCCCCACCACCACTACCCCACCACCACCACCACCACCACCCCAACACACACACTCATGAAAAAACAACTGAGAAAAAAAAAATAAACCTAAAAGAAATCAAGCAAACAAAAACTGAGCAAAACAAACAAACAAAAAACCTAAGAAAAACAAACAAACAAAAAACCCTGAGAAAAACAAAAAAAAACCCAAAAACCTAAGAAAAACAAACATACAAACAAAAACTGAGAAAAACAAACAACTAAGAAAAACAAACAAATAAAAACTGAGAAAAACAAACAAACAAACAACTAAGAAAAACAAACAAACAAACAGACTCACACACATAATAATTATAAACTATATGAGTATATAAGTAAGTGAGTAAACAGGTCATGTAACAAATAGATACAGCAGTCGCACTAACAGAGCACTAGGCTCGCTGGAAATGAAAACTTGTTCTGAATTTTTTTTTTTAATGACGTATATATATTGAATGCAAATACACGACAATACACCTAGGCAGTTGCTACTTCTAAATTATTTAGTCTTTTTTCGCTGAAACCGTGCTCTTGCAGAGCTTTAGGGTAGCGACGTCTGCTAGTACTGGAGACGCACCAGATTATTCTGGGGCAGCCTTTTAGTGCTGGTTGGACGCTGCATCTCTCGAGGGTATCGCTGCATCCTAACCTGATGAGGGTTCCATTGACCCGAAACCATGGTCGTGAGCGGCTAAAATCACCAAATCATATGGCCTAGGTTGTACCGACCATTTTCCTCCCAGTGGGAGGGGGTGGGGGCCCTATGAATGGTGAGATACCCTTAGATCTGTTAGACGTTTCAGCGGTGAGTGTTACTTACAGACACTTCCTATAGAGGACGTTCTCCTGAAACCCCTGTACGACCCAGCACACTGAGTTGGCCTTGCGGCTTCTGTATCTCCAGAGTCTCAGCTGCTCAAATGGGCATGTGGCGTTGGACACGGATAGGCTGTGAAAGGCAGGAAAAAGTATGTATAGGTACTGCATGTGTGCGCATACAATTTTGAAGAAATAAATGTTAAATATGGTAGATAATTATCATACGAGAAACTAAATTGATATCAGCTGGGCGCCCATGTGGGCTGATGGGTGGATGGGTGGGGGGTTATGTGTCTTATTGTTGTTGCTGTTGTTGTTTTTGTTGTTATTTTCTCGATGTTGTTGCCGATGCAGCTGATGCTGTGTGTGCATGCGTGCGTGCGTGTGCGTGCGTGTGTGTGTGTGTGTGTGTGTGTGTGTGTGTGTGTGTGTGTGTGTGTGTGTGTGTGTGTGTGTGTGTGTGTGTGTGTGTGTGTGTGTGTGTGTGTGTGTGTGGTGTTTTGTTGTAGTTGTTGTCGTTGTTGTTTCAGGGGAGAAGCAGTCCGCTATAGCCGTTTGATATGGAGTGATATGTTTCTATGCTTGTATGTTTGTATGTTGTGCAGGCTACTCGTACGTTTTTCACGTTTCACTTACAAATCCTCAAAAAACAAAGTAGGTGGGTCCGTCTCCAGAATAACTTGAGTGAGCAGGCTGTTCATGAGATCAGGAACAAGCGCCAGCTCATTGGAAATATCCGACCTGTCCACAAAATATATACGTCCATCAAATTGACATTGGGAGACCGGGGTTAACCGACCCCGTTGGTGGAGCAAAACGGATTCATGCACTTATACATAGAATCTGTCATCTGCACTTCAGTGCTGTTTGCATCTTTGTTTATCGCCACTTCCTGTTTCACAATACTATCGCTATAAAAAAAAATCAATGAAAAATATCAAATTTTGACAAATGGGATATGAGTTAAAATTATCCCTTTCTTCATCTTCACTTCCATCATCATCATCATCATCATCATCATCGGGGAGCCGGGATAGCAGAATGCTAGAGCGATGGACTTTCAATGCTCGGGTCGTGAGTTCGAATCCCAGCTGGGGCCAAATATTTCTACTGGCCTTTTTTGCTCGTTGCCCCGTCTTTGATATCACCCTTACCATGGTGGGGAAGGACGTTAAACTCCCAAACACCCACACCAACCCATCCTCCTCCTCCTCCTCCTCCTCCTCATCATCATCATCATCATCATCATCATCATCACCCATTTTAAAGTCTCAATACGGACGACAGGCATACATCAGAGTGTGGAAAACTTTTCCTCGAATGCGCTGACTCTGTGCACCAGAATCAGTCACGTGGGTCACAGTATAGCATCTGAGGCTATCGGCGTGAATCTGGCCAGCGTGTGAGTTGTTCTAGGAGTGTGCCGCGTACTGAGCAGACGACATTATTTGGTTTGCGGATTGAGGCCCAGCTAGACGGCGCTGACTGGTTGCTATATTTAGCCGCTTTTTCGAGTCCAAACCTGTTCAAAAATGGACCGTAGGCTCAAAGACAGTCGTATTTCTCTAACTGTAGAAGCCACAAAGTCACGAAAACGGTTGGCCAAATGAAACATCCTTCTGTTTGGTAAACAGGCTCAGAGCTTCGAAAGCGGCAGTTTTCCATTTTAGCGGCGTTACAAACATAGAGGTTTTAACGCCACCCAAACAGCTAAACGGCTTCATAATAGGCAATTCAATTCAATTCAATTCAATTCAATCCAATCCAATTCAAAATACTATACTGTCTGTTTAAGAGAGACTTTTAAAACAGAAAATCGTCTTTGGCCTCACATGATGCTCAGTCACACATAAGATAAAATACAGTCGTGTAAGGCTCGTGTTCTTCTATTACTATCAGTTTTACTCACGCAGGGTATTCAGCACTGTCGGCAGAGAGCTCATAGTCCCCGGACTGGTTGACCTGGCTGGGGCAGAGGTAGTGGTCGGCTTTGCCCCAGCTTCCCGACGTGCCCCAGGAAGTTGAGCCGGACCCGAAGGAGCTGTCAAAGCCAAAGGGTGAACTCCAAGACTGGCTTCCTGGGTTTGGACCAAACTGCCAGTTTGGAAACCTGCGTGATCAAAATGAGAGAGAATTAACGTTGAGGTGTGTGTGTGTGTGTGTGTGTGTGTGTGTGTGTGTGTGTGTGTGTGTGTGTGTGTGTGTGTGTGTGTGTGTGTGTGTGTGTGTGTGTGTGTGTGTGTTTTCGTATGTTATCGTTGTCTGTGTTGTAGTTAGTGTTTTTGTTCCACTGAGTCTTTTAAATGAACAAAACTGTGGTCCAGATGTTGTACAGGCAATCGACTTTTTGTACTTGGTCTATTTGTGGTTTTTTTTTTTTAATCTCATCTAAAAATAAATCAAACTTAATTTCCACATCAACACAAACTAATCATTCCTGAAAATATGTCTCGTTATAATATTCTGTAAACAATGGCTTCAAAGGCGCGATGGCGCTTGATGCCAAACAGAATTTGCAAACAACAAAATGCATGTTGACACTTACTAGTACTGTGCTCAGCGTATACAAAATACCTCACATCGACAAAGCGTCGGTTTTCGCTTACCAAGACCCGCTGCCTGACGCAGTCGCTGTTTCCTCACGTTTCCGACGCAGCTTTGCGGATTCACTTGCTGCGCCATCAGTATTGCCAGCAGCGTCACCTCGTGATGTTAGCATTTCTCTGAAACGAGTGGTGGTTGCACACGTTTATATAATTATATCACGTTGTAAATCTGGGGTCTGACGCATGGAGAGGGCCGGACAAGGACCTAAATCCGAGACTGGCTTGGGTAAGCTGAGGCTAAAGTGTAAACACAAACATCACTGTGTCTATCCTACTGTCCTTCGTTTCACTGGTATATTGAAAAAGAAATCATTATCATCACCATCAACATCATCATCAGTAGCAGCAGCAGCAGCACTAGCAACAGAAGCAGTAGTAGTGGTAGTAGTAGTAGGAGGAGGAGGAGAAGCTTTGGAAATGTTCAGCCCACACAAATAAAAAATGAATGCAATTCTAAATTCCGAAACGTAAATTTCTGAGCAGGCCCTTCGCACCACGTAAATGTAGTGTGTTCATGTCCAGTGTGTAAGAGAATGCGTGTGTGATTCACTTCAGCGTGCGTGTTGGGTTTAGCTCGAGGCGCTTTTGAGGCAAATATTTGGGATAAAGCGCCTTTATTAATGAGATTCTTCTTCTTCTTCTTCTTCTTGTTCTTATTATTATTATTATTAAGTGGTAGTAGTAGTGGTACTGGTAGTCCTTTTTCTCGAAAAATACCACAGACACAGCCACATCTTGTTTTATGTATGTCAGTAAATCTTAGACTCACTCGATACTCGGAACGCCGATGCAGTCCTTCACGCCTTCCGCGGCTCCAGCTCCATGGCAGAGGAGCACCAAGATGGCGTCGGGCGTCGGGTTCTCGGCGAGCCTTCTGTAAAGACCAATGCTTTGACTGACCCTGTCCGCCTGCCTCTCGGGTGCCGTCTGCTTTGAAAGCCCAAATCCTCTAGTCCCTGTGGCTAAAGTTATCGCCAGGAGCGTTTGTAGCGTCAAAGAAGAAGAGGTCGGTGCCATGGTTTAGTTGTCCTGTAACAGAGCCAGAGATATAAGCCGGGCGGTCGGTGGCCTAGTGGCTAAGAGCCTCTGCCACCAAAGCGAGAGGTCAGGTTCGAGTCCCACTCGGCGCAAAGAAATTTTCCTTCTCGTACGTGGCACCGTTCATTCGGGCCGATCGTCGGGAGTTCTCTCCGGGTACTCCGGCTGATTTTACCTAAAGATATGCCACTTCGAGCGTACAGGCGTAGTCACAAGAGCAACTGTTAAAAAATTATCCCTATATTAAAAAAAACTATTGATTGTAGCAATAGCGAGTTTCTCTTTATTATTGTTACAATGAATGAAATCATTTCCAACGAAATTGCCTATACGTCTAACGCCTCTTCCTGGCAAGTAGACTTTGCGTCAACCATTCAGTTACTCACTCAGTCACGCTTGCATTCATACTTACCTTGGTTCAATCTGTAGTGGAAGAAACTCTGGCTTCTCTGTATGCAGCATCCGCACCCGAACACACTTTAGCCTGCAGCTGAAGCAACCCTTATATACATTCGATTCTACCCTCGCTGACCCCTCACAAACCACCCTGAACTGTACTGGATGTCCAGACGTAATTGCAGACATGTATCAGGGTGTCAGATTTAATGACACCGGCAGCAGCATTCGGGTACGTTCGGGGTGGATGGGTGTTCGTAAGTTACGCAAAACCTGGCTAAGTTATTACGTTCGTGTCGTGACAGTCCGTGGGTGCGATCGCTTTCGTCAATTTTGATGCCACGAAAAATCAGGGGTCAGGTAAAGTCAGTGTCAGGATGTTTGCAGTGTTTGGTATATTCCTCTGTCTGACCTATAACTTTGGCAAGAACGGATTTTGAACGCAACAGACTTCGAGAACTGGGAAGTTAGCTTTTCATGACTTTGATGATGATGAGAAGAAAATGATTGCCAACTGTTTTGATGAAACTGATAGTCGATAGTTAGTCCATAACTTACACTTTTGAAACTAAGACAGACAGACAGACAGACAGAGTGGGTGGGGGTGCGTGTTTGGGAGTTTAACGTCCTTTTCCACCACGTTTGGGTGATATTAAAACGGGGCAACAAGAAAAAAGGCCAGCACAAATCTTTGGCCCCAGGCGGGGACAGACAGACAGACAGACAGACAGACAGACAGACAGACAGCGCATTGTTATATATATATATATATATATATATATATATATATATATATATATATATATATATATATATATATATAAAACAATGCGCTGGTGTGGGTTTTAAGTATATATATTTTATATATACTTAAACCCACACACCAAAATACTTTCAGGGAAAATAAAACGTATAATGCCTATTGGTAACTTTGATCATCTTAGGATTACTACATTCAGAATAAATATATATAAAGAAAATAAAAATAATACAGTCAAATTCGAAAATTCTCTTCCTCACTCATCAAGGGATCAAACAGCACCAACAGTCGTCAAGTCAAGGGATCCGTAAACTGCAGGAATGTTAATACCACGTGCAGATCAGGTGACCAAGTACCTCTGTAATGAATACCAGTCCAGACTGAACCCATTCATTTTACAAATGAGACGCGCGATCAATAGCTCTTCCTAAATTACATCCATTCCACTCGCTTGACCTTTACCAAAGGGCGGTCACTCCCAGTGGAAATGATGGTTCTAAGGGGGGAGAAGAACCCATAAAATTTGTAAATACACCCGACCGTCACCTGTCTTTCACTGAGAGTGTCGTGTCAACTGACTGTCTGACCTACACTCCGATGTCGGAGTGAGGGTGACCTCGTAATGATGAAAGCGATAGGTACTTTCACAGGCGCCATCAAGCTACCAACGCGGTCGGATAGACCGTGACAATAAATTGTGGCCCTTTCCTTCTTCTCGTTAAACAGACGAAAGAGCTTATCTGCGTTGTATGCTGTCGTCCGTCCCTCACCAACGCAAATTTTCAGTGAGTTAACTACGAGTGCTTTACGTCCGAAAATATTAAGGAAATTGCGAAAGTGTGAGTTATGGCTTTCCATAACCCACTCAGTTTACAAGTTCACAAAGCACACTCCAGTTACGTAATCAGTCAAAGACGTGCAGAAGATGCGTCAATTCAAACGTCACGGCCGGTGCATAGCTATTTTGTTCACTTTTGGGGGTTAATTTTTATTTTGCTTGGATCACGCAAAAAAATGATCGTACAGAAAAATATCTGCGTGTATTTGCGAGTGCACTTTTGAACGCCAGTACACGAGCACACGGGGAGAGAAGAAGAACAACAACAACATTAATGTAAAATACATGGAAAGTCACCTGTCTTCCGCTGAGAGTGTCATGTCAACTGATTGTCTGGATCGAGAGCCGATGTCAGGAACAGAATGAGGGCGACCCCGTACTGAGGAAAATGATCGGTACTTTCACAAGCGCCCTCAGTGGAGGGGAGCCGGGGTGGTCGAATGGTAGAGCGTTGGACTTCTAACGCTCGGGTCGTGAGTTCGATCCCGGCTGGGGCCAAATTTGTGCTGGCTTTTTCATCGTTGCCCCGTCTTTGATATCACCCTATGTGGTGGTAAAGGACGTTAAACCCCAAACACCCAACCCACCCGCCCTCAGCGGATCCACGCGGACCGTGACAATACATTGTGACGCTTCCTTCTTCTGGTCGCATACATGCAAGAGTCTTGATTCACATGTGATATCGAGGGTTCCCTTCTTCTGGTCGCATACATGCAAGAGTCTTGATTCACATGTGATATCGAGGGTTCCCTTCTTCTGGTCGCATACATGCAAGAGTCTTGATTCACATGTGATATCGAGGGTTCCCTTCTTCTGGTCGCATACATGCAAGAGTCTTGATTCACATGTGATATCGAGGGTTCCCTTCTTCTGGTCGCATACATGCAAGAGTCTTGATTCACATGTGATATCGAGGGTTCCCTTCCAGAACGTCCTATCTCCCTTATTCGTATCTGCACCTTCTGGCAGGAAACCCTAAATACTTAGCTGGTGTAGGCAAATCTATCACAGTTGCGTGCGTGCGTGCGTGTTTGCGTGCGTGTTAACTCATGTCCCCCCCCCCACCTACCCCCTCCCCCCCCCCCCCCGCACACACACACACACACCACCACCACCACCACCACCACCACCACAACAACAACAACAATATAAGTGAGACGCAGAAGGAGACAATCGTGTAAACTGGTGGGCATGGATACAATGACAAACACAAGACACTGGAAACACAGAAGCAAGACATTACTAACTAGAGGAGCAAAGCCTCCTTGGCTCACTTGTGAGATGGGTCAAGGTCATTCAAAAGAGTATGTTTCTAAAGCTCTTATCACCAACTATCACGAAATAAGGTGTCTTGTGTTCATAGTTCCTAAGAAAACGGCAAATGGCAACATAACAGTTTTCCCAGGACAGCTTCTATGACCTTGACCTTGGGTCAAGGTCATTCAAATGAGATCTGTAAGTGAAGAGCTTATCAGTGACTATCATTATGCCAAATTTGATAACTCTAATTTTTGTAGTTTCTGTACAAATGGTAATGTAAAATTTCACAACAGACAGCTGTAATGACCTTGACCTTGAGTCAAGGTCACTCAAATGGGTATGTCTGCATAGGTCTCTTTGCTGCCTATCATTGTGCCTTGCTGCTGTTTGTTGTTTCCAAGGAAATGCTAACGTTAAAGTCTCCACAAAACATCTTGAATGGCCTTGACCTTGACCCAAAGAAATTGAATACAAGTATGCCAGTACAGGTTATACCAGTACAGGTTTTGTCAATGTCTATCATGCCATGCAAAGTTTGATGCCTCTGGTACCACTACATTCCGAGAAAATGGCAATTTTAAATTTCCAATTACACAGCTTTGACGACCTTGACCTTCAGTCAAGGTCATTCAAAATGGTAAGTCTTGAAAGGTCTTGCTGCTGTTTATCAGCAAGCCAGGTTTGGTGCTTCTGCTGTTTATTGTTTCTGAGAAAATGCCAATGTTAAGGTTTTGGAAGGTTTTCCGCAAAACAGCTTGAATGGCCTTGACCTTGATTCAAAGTCACTTAATACAGGTATGTCAGTAAATGTGTTGTCAATGTCTATCATCTTGCAAAGTTTGATGTCTCTGGCTTTTCTAAATTCTGAGAAAATGCCAATGTAAAATTTCCAAACAGACAGCTTTAGTGACCCTGACCTTAGGTCAAGGTCAGTCATTATGGTATGTTTTGAAAGGTCTTATGGCTGTCTATCAGCTTGCCAAGTTTGGTGCCTCTGCTGTTCATTGTTTCTGAGAAAATGCCAATGTTAAGGTTTTGGAAGGTTTTCCGCAAAACAGCTTGTATGGCCTTGACCTCGATTCAAAGTCACTGAATACAGGTATGTACAGTAAATGTGTTGTCAATATCCATCGCCATGCTAAGTTTGATGTCTCTGGCTTTTCTAAATTCTGAGAAAATGCCAATGTAAAATTTCCAAACAGACAGCTTTAGTGACCTTGACCTTGGGTCAAGGTCAATCATTATAGTATGTTTTGAAAGGTCTTATGGCTGTCTATCAGCTTGCCAAGTTTGGTGCCTCTGCTGTTCATTGTTTCTGAGAAAAATGCCAATGTTAAGGTTTTGGACGGTTTCCGCAAAACAGCTTGCATGGCCTTGACCTTGATTCAAAGTAACTGATTACAGGTATGTTAGTAAAGGTGTTGTCAATGTCTATCATCTTGCAAAGTTGATGTCTCTGGCTTTTCTAGATTCTGAGAAATGTCAATGTAAAATTTCCAAACAGACAGCTTTAGTGACCTTGACCTTGGGTCAAGGTCAATCATTATAGTATGTTTTGAAAGGTCTTATGGCTGTCTATCAGCTTGCCAAGTTTGGTGCCTCTGCTGTTCATTGTTTCTGAGAAAATGCCAATGTTAAGGTTTTGGAAGGTTTTTTGCAAACTGCTTGTATGGCCTTGACCTTGATTCAAAGTCACTGAATACAGGTATGTCAGTAAAGGTGTTGTCAATATCCATCGCCATGCTAAGTTTGATGTCTCTGGCTTTTCTAAATTCTGAGAAAATGCCAATGTAAAATTTCCAAACAGACAGCTTTAGTGACCTTGACCTTGGGTCAAGGTCAATCACTATGATATGCTTTGAAAGGTCTTATGGCTGTCTATCAGCTTGCCAAGTTTGGTGCCTCTGCTGCTCATAGTTTCTGACAAAATGCCAGTGTTAAGGTTTACTGCGGACACACAGACAGACAGACAGACAGACAGACAGACACACACACACACACACACACACACACACAGACAGACGACGGAGGGTTATTACATAGACTCACTTTGTTACACAAGTGAGCCAAAAACTCATGCTTTGAAAGATTTATTGAGTACCGTTCATGTGAAGGGCAAAGACCGCCCATTAGAGGACTACTTTGTCACAAACACGTAAACCTTCAGAACAGAAAGTACGGTACATTAATATCTTTGTTCTAAGAGGTAGTCAAAACCGTTTACATGATGCGCAAAGACTATCCATCGGAGGACTACTTTGCAGCAAATACGTAATATTGAGCACAGGATGTGCTGCATCACTCATAAGAACGCAGTAAGTTCTAAAAGTTGATCAGTACCGTTTCCGCAATACGCAAAGACCATCTATCGGAGGACGGCCAAGTAAAACCTTCGAACACAAATAATAAACGTTTGTTGTAGTTGTCGTTGGGTTTTTGTCGTTGTTGTGGGGTGCGGGGATGGCCGAATAGTAGGGCGTTGGGCCTTCAATGCTCCGGTGGTGAGTTCGAATCCCGGCTGGGGCCCAATATTTGTGCTGACCTTTTTCTCGTTGCCCAGTCTTTGATATCATCTATACATGGCTGAAAAGGACGTTAAAGTTCCAAACACCCACACCCACCCCACCCTTGTCGTTGTTGTATTTTTTTTTTTAATTCATGTACAAATATTTTCTACCAGTTTTTAGTTTTTAAATCTGCACCCCAGCTAAGATGGTAACTGGACTGGACGGTAAGTAATCGGATCTAAACGACTTCGTCATCTAATGGTAGGCATCACATTGCACGGTGTTACAAGTGCAGCACGTGGAGATAATGATGAGGTCCCGGACAAATCTTTGTCGCGGATCATCATCCGAACCCAGGGTGGGGCAGTAGGCCAGGACTCGCTGAACGCGGAAGTCGTTGGCACAGATCTTGGCGGTGAACTCACGCGACCATTTGTGGGACACGGAATAACCGCCTGAGTTCTGGTTGTCCTTGCAGTTCTGGCATCGAGCAGTACTGTTTTGGGAGGAAAACAACAACAACAACAAAAACGATAAAGCGTTTATGACACACTTCTGACCTTGGCCTTCACGAGACAAAGCGGCAAAAATCTTCTGGGAAACTTCCCTGTGACCTTGACCTCTCAGATCAAGGTCAACCAAACGCCCTTTATACCTATTATAGATAATTCAGGTTTGCGTTGCCTAATGCTTTTGGTTGCTGCATAAATTAAAACAAACAAACAAAACAATAATAATAATAATAATAATGATGATCATCATCATAGTTATTTTACAGAACGCTGTCCTCAAAATGGCAAGGACTCGTTGCGCTTAAGGCACAAGGCTTAAGGCACACACACACACACACACACACACACACACACACACACACACACACACACACACACACACACACACACACACACACGGGAGAGACAGAGAGAGAGGTCTCAGTTGGTAAGCATTTTCTTTTCAGAGTTGTTGTTGGTGGTGGCGATGGTGGTGGTGGTGGATTGTTTTATCCAACGATAATAATTTTTTTTGTAAAATTCATTTTGAATGTGAGGCCTGTTCCTCATCGGAATCTCCAGACGCCATTACAATAGGAGGTAAAAACAAAATTGACAGGCTATTAAAACACATTCAAGTAAGCATTTCGAGGCACACACACACACACACACACACACACACACACACACACACACACACACACACACAAAATTCTGCAACTAAAGTAAGACTTTATGGATATAATGTACTGATCGAAACACAACATATAAAACCCACTTACCTGCAGACTGTGAAGTAAACGGGTGGGTTGAAACTAGGCAAAACCCAGCAACGAGCACTGAACTGCTGACTAGAGTACTCCCACAAGCGAAAGTTTCTAGACGGACAAATTCGGTTTTCGGTGTTCGAACTGAAAACAAGAAAAGAGGATGTTAAGCATAACTATTCATTGTAATTTTTTTTTTTAATTCCGTCAAGGCCATAGTCGTTATTGTCAGTATCATCATTATCAACAGTACAACTGTCGTCTTTGTCAAAGAGTTTAACGCCATTGTGAAAAAAAAAACAAAAAAAAACACGTAATTTATACCAATTAATGGAATGAAAATTATGGGAATGCTCAGACATATTGAACAAGTGCATAAAGAGAAAAGGACATTTCTCTGTCATATTAACTCCGTAATTAATTTCTCTGCGGGTTACATTCGCTTTAACAAGCTGCCTAATTATAATTCCTCCTTCATTCCCAGAGAGAGAGAGAGAGAGAGAGAGTGGCAGACAGACACACACAAACACAGACAGACCCAGACAGGCACAAACGGACACAAACACAGACACAGCCACGGACACATACGGATACAGACACAGACACATACGGACACAGACACAGACACATACGGACACACATACGGACACAGACACAAACACATTCGGACACAGACACATACGGACACACATACGGACACAGACACAAACACATTCGGACACAGACACAGACACATACTGACACAGACACAGACACAGACGCAGACGGACACGGACACGGATACAGACACAGACACAAAAACAGAAACAGACACAGAGTTTTAAGCTCTACCTGGGAATTAAGACCCGGAAACACATACATGTAAAAGTTTTGTCGTCACCGGCCCCCGTAGTGTAGTGGGTAGCACTTCGGACCACGGACCGGGAGACCCGGGTTCGAGTCCCAGCCGAGGCAAGCGGGATTTTTCCTACCTAGGTCGGCTCCTACCCAGAGCGGGTGTGCTATGGGCCCAATGGGGTGGCTGTTGCCACACAGCCGAGATTCACCCACTTCAGGGGTGCGACTTTGGGGGTGGTTCCCTTGGTATGACACGTCTTATGATGTGGATGATTACACGGCCGGCACAGCAGGTGCCGTAGTTCCCGGGCCTGGTTAATGCCGGGATATTTATGACAGGAAGCGTGGAATGCGGCCCTGTCCCGCAGTCCCAAACCACACGGACCTCCTTAGCATCATCTTACCATCATCCTCATCTCCATCATCATGCATAATAAAAATTGCCCCAGCTTACGAGCTCTCCGTGGATTCCACCCATTACCTGGGAGGAACACCACTGGAACTGGCAAAAGAGTTGGGGCAGCAAAAAAAAAAAAAAGAGTTTTGTCGTCAAGTTTGACTGACCTCAATTCGAATATAGCAGAAGACATGTACAGAACATGTACTTACAACACATTCTGTGTCACCACGGGCTGTGTGCCTGGCAGGATAAGGTCCATATCAAGACAGGTTCTGAAGCGTGTGGGCAGCATTTCCAGGTCTGTGCGGATCGAATTCCTGCAAAACCATGAAAGCGAGTTAGTAGCAGTAACAGTAAGTAGGAGGAGGAGGCTTAGCAGCAGCAGCAGCAGTTGCAGTAGTAGTTGCAGTAGCAGTAGTAGTAGTAGCAGGTGTAATAGTTGTTGTATGTTGTTGTTGGTGTTTTTTTATTATTTTTTCTACTTTCTTATTTCTTTCAGGATTTAAAAAAAAATCTAAAAGAAATAGGAAAACAAACAAACAAACACGCGTAGTTTTGATTTTTTTCACCGTTTTCTTATTTTTCAGGAAAAAAAAAATTCTCTCTGAAAATTTCTCTTGATTCGGAATACTAATTATTAATTTTTCTAAATGGTGTCTGTGGTCAATAGATTCTTACGCTGGGAAATTTGCCATGTTAGGGTTGAAGTTGTAGACAAGGCTCTGGTTCGCCTGACGGGGGCACAGGGCATTCGCCTTCTCTTGCACGGGCTTCCAGGGTTTGTATTCGTCGTCATAAGAGTTGTCCGAAGGAGCCTTGTACGAGGTTTTCTTTGCAGGTCCTTGATCGTGATAAGGGTTCTGATTGCTGTTGTACGGGTAGCTGTTTTGCCCCTCGTTGACGTATTGTCGTAAGGGCAGCTGGTCGTATCCTGACGACTGCTGGTTGTAGCCTGATGACTGCTGGTTGTAGCCTGATGGGTGTTGGTTGTAGCCTGATGGGTGTTGGTTATAGCTTGATGACTGTTGGTTGTAGCCGGATAGCCAGGGGTTGGTCTGCACGCGTCTGTTGGATTGCCATGGGTCGTAGGAGAGGCCCCAGTTCCTGCGTGAACATGGGAGATAGCACAAAAGGATCTAGTCTTGTAAAGTGGGTGTAGGACAATGGATGAATACTCAAAAAGCTCGTCAAATTCATCTACAATCTACACCTCCGCAACACACACACACACACGCGCACACACACACACACACACACACACACACACACACACACACACACACACACACGCGCGCGCGCGCGCGCACGCACGCACACGTACGCACGCACGCACATATGAGGAATTAAAACAGTTTGGGTTTACTGCATACGATTTAGATAAAGAGTATTCAGTTTAGCATCTTTGGGCAGCAACAAATATTTAAGTGCGCATGTTGAAACGAAGTAATTAAGTGATATAAAACAGAAAACAGGCTGACAACAACAAGAGGCAAAGATGACAAAAACAAGCAAACAACAACAACAACAACAGCAACAACGGCAACAACAATAAGAAAACAGAAGAAACAAAGAACGAAATTAAAACAACGACAAGAAACAGTTTCTGGAAGCTGAAGTGAGTGAATCACTTACCAGTCAGCAAACCGACGTTTCCGAAGGACCCGTCTGCCTGTTGGTTTTCCGTACTTCTTCCACACATACTCCCTTGTACATACAAAATGAATCAATCTTTTATCAAAACTCTACCTATCAATTGCCCACGCGGCCTGCATTAAAAAAAAAAAAAAAAACCTCCATTTGTCTGGCATCAGCTGCCTGGACTCCCTTCACTGTAAAATTCCTTTAATAATAATAATAATAATTGTTGCTGCCGCAAGCGTGATTCACGCCGGGCGCCTGTACTCACGCCTTTTTTTACCCGAGGTCGTAGGAAGCGTGACCCCTTCGCGCGATAATGTAGTCCGTTATCCCCTCGTTCGGCTATTACTAATTATCTTATATGATCGTTTTAATTGATGATAATCCCATGTTTCAAGGGTAATTTTGTGCATGTACATAAGGTGATCAAGGTAGCTTTGACACCTTTATAGTATTAGTATTCATCCGCGCCTAACTTCCGGTGCGCGAAGCTCAAACAGTTCAGAAGAACGATACTCAAGCTGAGGGTCGCACGGCAGGTCCGAGGTCTCCTCCCCACCCCCTTGTTCACCGACTATGCGTTGCTTCTCATGCACATAAGGCCACGAGGTAACGTGTGATATATATCAAGTTTTATTGTTGCAGCATATTTCTTGTCGAATTATATAGTTGAAGTTGAACCGTGCTAGAAGTTCAAGCCATCCGCATGTTTACAAGATGGCGCAGACGAAAATGGAAGAGAGCAGACGACGGTTTCGTAGAGATAGCGAGACTAGAGAGAATTTAGTCTTCTTTCGTATTTTGAGAGATAAGAAACTGGTTCGTATTTTCTTCATCAGTATTATGAGAATTGGGACAGGCGAGTGATAAACTTGTAATGCCTTCTTCTGTTCAAGCGTGCAGACAAGACACGAATGTTCATGTTTTATTTGGGTTGAGAATCAAGGTTTGTTACTCAGTAACCCGTAAGGGACATTGTACATGTATGTAACATAAATATTCACCAAGGAAAGAAGCCAAAACAATTCGTGAACAAGGATAAGCAGGAAAAGGTTTTACAGTGAGTTTTATCTTTTTTATTTACTTGCAAGCATGAATGATAACAAAATCTCCTTTTTATTGGGCTGTAAGTATACTTTTATAATCTCGATGGACATCTGTGATTTAAGTCATGGCTGTATACTTTGCAGTTTTTACGAGTACTGAGGAATAAAGGAAAAGAATAAACGACTTCAGTCTCCGTCATACACTGGCGAGCGAGAGAGGCAGCGACAATAATAATAATCCAGTTTATATAAGTGCTTTAACCCTGTTACTTAGCTTTAAAGCGCCGCGAATTGAACCCAGGAAGCCCGCTCACATAAATCACGCGCATTCTCTCACACCGGATATCAACATATTACAATCTCGCGGCCGGAAGGATTTCGTAATTTAGAGTTGTATCTATTTAAAACTGACAACTCATGTGGGCTTATTATTACTAAAGCAGAGGGGGACGGACGTGTTGCGGGGGAGGGTGGGAGGGGGGAAGATAAGGGAGCGAGTAAGTGGAATAAGATGCCTGTCTGAATGTACTTGCTGTTACCTTCCTGTGGCTGTGCGAACCGGGTCTTTCTGTGTAACTTGTCCATTACAGTCAAGGATACATGAAAAGTGGCCGACCTCGCCGTCTGACTTGATTGAATTGTGTTCTGCCGGACTGCTCAGTTATGGTAGTTCCCCCCCCTCCCCCCCCCCCCCCCCCCACCCCCTCTCCCCCAACCCCCTCCCACCCTCCCCCTCCCCTTGCCATTACCGTTAGGGCGCTCTCCATTCACGTCCTGTAGCGAGGGCCGTGAAACCCATCCAACCAACCAACTTATTATTATTGTATTATTATAATATAATTACATTATTATTACTAAACTGACCTGACGGGCATCACTGTCTCACACTCAGTGGCTCGCCCTTGGAGATCATTGCAGAGAAGTACTTGCATCAGCTCCGGATCAATCGATCCGTTTTTATGCGTCATCTCGTTTAGCGCTCTGTAAATGAACGCTGAACTCGACACCTCGTCACTGATGCCTGCGTCATCCTCTGACGTCAAACTTTTGCCTCTTTCGTCACTCTGGTCGCGCCGAAGAGGCTTGGGTGACGGTGCAGTAGTGGGATTTGACGTCACGTAATGACACAACAGCGCAATCGCAGCAAAAGCGATAGCAGGAACAGACATCTTGAACCCAACCATGATGCCGCTGTAAAAAAAAAGAAGCATATTTGTTTGTAACTGAGACAGTAGGAGGCGGGAAGGGGGGGGGGAGGAGTACCTGTATGTCTGGTCTGTATGTATTATGCATCAGATCCACCACCACTAAGCGGGATACAAGGAAAAATGTCACTTGGGGTTGGGGCCGCCAACGGTA
>JACVVK020000118.1:105000-112500 GCA_018292915.2 Batillaria attramentaria | reverse complement strand
GCTTATTTCCTGTACATTTATATAATATCAACCAATAACTCCCCTTTTGTGGGAGCTGGTCACAAATGAATAAGCAGATGTAGGGTTGTGTGGTAGGTTTGTTGATGCTGATGGTGATGTATCTTAAATTCTAATTAGACGTGTTGTTTCTTGCCGGGTGTCAGCTGGCGTTGACTGTGATAGAGTTATGTGTACCTCTGCTGTTGTGCTGCTGCTGCTGTGATGTGAACTGATGTGGGGTGAAGTGTTGTAATTTATTCATAGTACTACAACATTGTGATAGATTTTTTAGGTACGAGTGTACGAACATGTAAATAGGGAAATGAGTGTGCATGGCCGTATGAGTGAGTGTTTGGCATGTTTTATGTTTTTATGAGAGACCACAAAGCAATGTTCCTCTTTTGGAAATTTAATAAATGTCTTATGTCTTATACATGGCATCTGTGTCCAGTCTCCATCTTCATAAAAAATATCTGCAAGGTTACAAACAGTTTCATCTTCAAAAAAAATAAACTATGGGGTATGGGGGGGGGGTTGGTAGGGCAGAGGTGGGGGGAGGGCAGCAACTCGTGTTGAGAGAGAGAGAGAGAGAGAGAGAGAGAGCGTATTGGTTAGGGCAGAGGCCGGGATGGCTGCATGACGTTAACATCAAGACAACAATGTTGTTTAAATTATCCAGACAAAAAGAACATGACAATATAGATTAAAAGTAAGTGCATATAACCCGTGATGACTTCATAATGTTTATTTCTTGCTTGAAAAAGTATAAAATACTGGCATACAAGATACCTATTGAAAATGGGTGTCATCATTGACTTGCATAATTACTGGGTAGTTATGTCATGTGTACGAGTCTAGGCATCACGACAGCAAACCACGCTTATTTGTGTCTTGAAAGGAAATCGATATTTTGCCTTCCAGACAACTAAATAAGTGTAACATAAAGATATATATATATAAAACTATAAAAAGATATAAAACTATATAAAGATATAAAACTATACTCTTTAAGTTTTGTAAGCATTTTAGTACTTTGTACGACAGTTGATATAATTATAACTGTTGGGTGAATAATTATATTCATAAACATCATGCGTTTTAAACAAGTGGTTAAAAGAAATATCCTTGAGCAGGTAAGTTACTCTGGAAAGTGTAGCAAGAAGTATAGTTTGATTATACAGAATTGTTCTTTTTTTATTGTTCAGTGTCATCTACTTTTATTCACGTTGAAGTTTAGCAGGCAAAAACTAAAACAACCAATCGCTGCCGTCAAAAAGCGGAAGCGACATCCATTCCGTCAGCCAATGGCAGGTCAGCGATGCCTTCACTTCCTCCAATTGGGAATAGCCTCGCACTGAATACTCTGGCAGCTGCACGACTGTGGGATGATGATGCGGTCTCTGATGATCCGGGAACCTGGGTTCAGATTGGGACAGTAGGCCCATACCGACACGCGTGTGTAGTCTGTGATACAGAGCTTCTGGTTCAAGTTGCTGAAGCCGCTTCCAGAGAAACTCTTGTCTTTGCAGTTACGGCAGAACTTCTCACTGTTGAGAGTAAACAATGAAAATTATATAGCGCAAGAGTCAGGAGGATACGGGTAAAAATATTGTGGAAAACTTCGATGCTAATGTTTTGTCTTTTGGTTTAATCTACGTACACACATTCACACATAAATGATATTGTGTATGTTTGTTTGGGTTTGTTTGGTTTTGTTGTTGTTGTTGTTGTTTGTTGTTGTTGTTGTTTTACAGTGGGACTTTCGGGTGTTGCTATTGTTGGTAGTTCTGCCGCTGTTTGTAAACAGAATCTGTACAAGCTAAACATGTTATAGGTGTCTTCAAAACTGTAAAAACAGTTACACAACCAGAAATAACAGTTAAAATCGCGAAGCCAACACAAAGACAAGATTGTCCTTCAGACAGTGCTGTGAGCGGACGTACCCGCAGACCCTGTAGACGATGTTCTCCTGGACGTTCTGCATGATCCAGCACATGCCACCTGCAGCCTGACTCTGGTACTGCCACAGCCTCAGCTGGGCGAACGGACACGTCACGTTGGCTGTGAGACGGCTAGAAAAAAAGAATTCACCGTAATAATTCTTGAAGCGTCCATCATAAGTAAATGAGGTTTTAAGGCAAATCTCTCTCTCTCTCTCTCTCTCTCTCTCTCTCTCTCTCTCTGTTGGCCCTTTTCTCGTTGCCCTATCTTTGATATTATCCATACGTCGTGTGTAAGGTCGTTGAACTTCCAAACGCCCCCCCCCCTACCCGCCCCCCCCCCTCTCTCTCTCTCTCTCTCTCCCGGCTGGGGCCAACTATTTGTGTTGGTCCTACTCTCGTTGCCCCGTCGTTGATATCACCAAACACCCTCTCTCTCTCTCTCTCTCTCTCTCTCTCTCTCTCTGTGTGTGTGTGTGTGTGTGTGTGTGTGTGCGCTTGCGTGTACAACTGTGTGGGCATTTTGCCAAGTTTGGCACACTTACAAGTCTTCAATTTGGAGAGTTGGTGGGTCGTTTTGCAGGACGATCTCGCGAATCAGACAATCCCTGATAACGGGGACTCGATTCAGCTCGTTTCCTATCTCAGTTCTGCAACAGAGACAACATGAATGTGAGTAACTGAACGTTCACTAACCTGGCTCATCTGTGTCCCTCCATGCTTATGTTGCTGTCGTAATTTATTTGTCGTTGGACTGATTGTTACAGCCTCTGTTGAAGCCGCCATAGTACAACGACGCCCCTTTTTTCCTGCATGCATGGTTTATGACTATTTTCTATTTGGCGGCCACTATCCTGTGGGATGGTATTTGTATAACGTACACACTTGATCATTGTGAGTTTGTGTGTACACAGGGAAGATGAAACAAGCACCGTAAGCGGAGTCTTCCCGTGAATTTGACTCGATTTGGCAAGGGAAAAGCCCCTTAAAGCTGCGGCTCAAGATCGGTCGCGGAAGCCTTTAACTCTTAAAACTGAACCCATGAAAAAATAGCAGTTTTATTTGAAATCTTTCAGGCCACTCGGAGCCACTTCAAGCCACTATTATGTAATCTGCATTGGAAATGTTCACCCTAAAAAAATTGAAAATAAATGCAATTCTAAATTCCGAAACTTAAGCTGAGCTGCCCCCCCCCCCCCCCCCCCCCCCTCCCCCCCCCCCCCACCCCCCCCCCCTCCGCACCACGTGATTGTGATGTGTCCAGTATGTGAGAGAATACGTGTGATTCACGTAAGCGTGCGTGTTGGGTTCAGTTCGAGGCGCTTTGAGCCGATTAAAAAAAAATTGGGTAAAGCGCCTGAACAGTACTCAGTCATTGTTGTTATTATTCTTATCATTATTATTATTATCTGTAGCAGTCTTGGGTTAGCAGGGAAGGCCCACGCCCTGTGTAATACTGGCTTGAAGTGGCTCCTACTGGTGTGCGGTGGCTTGTTCTTTTTTAACCATTCTTATCGTGTAGAGGGCATCGGACTCGAGCTATTAAGAGTTAAACCATTAGGCCAAATCCCCTGTCACTCCCCAAGTACTTACGCCGGGTAATTCGATGAATCCGGATTCAGGGAATAGACGGCGCTGTGGTCGGTCTGGGAGGGGCAGATAACCGCGTTGATGCTGAAGCCGGTATGCGTGTTGAGGTTGTTGTTAAAGTTGTTGTTGAAGAAGCTGCTGGCTGGCCAAGGGTCGTTGAAGAAATTGCTGTTTAAACCTGAATTTGAGTTCAGGTTAGAGTTGGCAGAACCAAACCTGAAAAAAAAGGATTATGCATTGCTATTTTCTCAGGGTGTTGTTGAGGGGGGGGGGGGCTGAGGGGGGGGGTGACATTTTCTCGCAGCATATTAGAAAGTTCTGTCACAGGAAAGAAACATTTTAATTTTATCTGCATATACGGTGTATTGAAGATCATTTAAGGAAATTAAAACTACTATCTTTCTTTCTTTAATTTTTTTTTTCTTTCTTTCTTTCTGTCTGTCTGTTTTCGTTTCTTTCTTTTTGCTGCTGTTGATGTTGTTTTGTTTATGTTTTTGTTTTGTTTTGTTTTTTGTCGTAAATATCAAACCATTCAAGTAAACACAAACCGGCACAGCATTTGACGTGAGAAAACTATTTGATTTCTTTCTTTCATTCTTTCTTTCTGTCCTTTCTTGTTTGTTTTGTTGTTGTTGTTGTTGTTGTTGTAGTTTTAAGTCATAAATATCAAAATCATTCAGGTAAATACAAAGTGAGCTACTACCTTGTAATTGCACCGTGTACCTTGTAGTATTTCTTTTTTTCTGTCCCCTGAGAGCGGGGATAGCCGAGCGGTTGAGCGTTGGTCTTTCAGTGCTCAGGTCGTGAGTTCAAATCCCGGCTGGGGTCAAATAATCCATCATTATGCTTGAAAGTTTGTTTCTTTTGGTTTTGGGTTGGGGCTTTTTTTGGTTTTGTTGTTGTTGTAGTTGTTGTTGTTGTTGTTGTTGTTTGTTTGGTTTTTGTTTTTTGTTTTTTTTTTTTGGGGGGGGGGTGTTTTGTTTTGGGTTTTGTTTGTTTGTTGTTGTTTGTTGTTGTTGTTGTTGTTGTTTTGTTTGTTTGTTTGTTTGTTCTTTTTTTTTTTTTTTTTTTTTTTGTTGTTGTTGTTTTTTGTTTGTTTTTTTTTGGGGGGGGGGCTGTTGTTTGTTGCGTTTTCCGCTTTCTTAGGGTTTGCTAAATTCAGCATCCAACATTTGCAGATAGTGGGCAACGCATACAAGGTATGACATAATTATGAACCACAGTAATTTGAATAGCCAGAACATAGGGGTGTTTGATATCAGTGATATCAAAGTTTTATACAGTACACTTGGGAACTCACCAATTGCTGAATCGCTTCCGTCGTCTGCGGGTAGGCTGTGTGTCTGAGGGTGCACGCGGAGGTAAGTTGTTGAAGTATTCTCTGGACACAGGGGTACATGACCATAGTGAAATGTTTAAAAGAAGAAGAGAAGGTAGTTTTCTAAGTACAAACTTTACGTCTATTCACTAACCATTCGATGAAGTTAGCGATAGTAAAGTTTTTTTTCTGTCACACACACACACACACACACACACACACACACACACACACACACACACACACACACACACACGAGAGAGAGAGAGAGAGAGGAGAGACAGACAGACAGACAGACAGACAGACAGAGACACAGACAGACAGATCGACAGAGAGATGCAGACAGACAGACACAGAGACAGACAGACACAGGCAGACAGACACAGGCAGAGACAGACAGACAGACACAGGCAGGGACAGACAGACAGACACAGGCAGACAGACAGAGACAGAGACAGACAGACAGAGCTGCTGTACCTTTCATGTCTTTCGTCTACATGAGTGTACAAAAAAAAAATCACCCTTACTAAAATCGAACCTGATCCCTTTCGATCTCAGTCCCGGTTTTCAGAAGTCAGAAAAAAAATGAAAAAAAAGTTTCTACTCACTGGAAGGGTGTGACATCGGCGCACTCCGTTACGTTGCCTTGCAGATTAGCGCAGATGATAACCATCATGGCTTCCTGGCTGTTCTGCGCGTCACTCAGCTTCGAGTTACGAGCTATCACCATGGCCATGCTGTCCTCATCAGGGTTCTCCGGGTTGCCTTGGTTTCCATCGTTGCCTTGGTTTCCGTGTTTACCTTGGTTCCCATTGTCTGCGTTGCCGTCGGCTCCTAAGACTTCAAGAGCGAGCACTTGATGTTTCCCGGGGAGGGAGGACAGAAGGAGAAATGGAGCAACAAGGAAAAGAAGACCTAGAGATCGTTCCATCATCTCGCCGATACTTTCTGCCTGGAAGAGGTTGAGAAATTCATTATAAATGTGGGTGGTGACTGTTGTTGTTGTTGTGATGGTGGTAGTGGTAGTGGTGGGGGTCGGGGTCGGGGTCGTGTCACTAAAATTTTCTTGAAAACCGTGTTCTGATCATGAGCTCCAGATTTAAAATTTAAATTTGCATCAACTGTAGGATGGAATTTCAGAAAAAATATTGTATTCTGATGGTGTACAAATTATCTCAGTTTTTTTCCTTCTTTTTATTTTTTATTTTTTTCAAAATAGAAACATTGTCACTTGAAATGAAGTGAACACGATATTTCTTTCCAATTTTTTACAGGTATTCTGTGAACCAGTCCTTTTGCTCCGACCTAAACTCATTTAGATCTCTTCGGGGTTTTTTTATGTTTTGTTTTTTCCCTCTTTCATTTTTCGGAAGACCAGCTTATCCGTAAATACATAGAGCACAATAGGAAGATGCAGCCCTTAAAACTCAAAAGCGTACAAAAGTGTCTAACTCGCAAAAAACGTTTACCCCCCCCCCCCTCCCCGTAACAATAACACAAAAATACGACAACAAGATGACAATATGGACAAACAATCTAACCACCATTAAAAAATAGAAGGAAACTGTCTTATGGGCCAAACAGACAAACCCTCATTTCAACAACAAATCTCAAAGGAGAACAAAACTGCAGGCAAGATGCCAGATGGACAAATATTCATCCGAACCAGAGAGTCTAAAAGGAGCAAATCTATCTCATGGGCAAGTCTAGACGGGCAATCACACTCCAACGGCAAAACTCAAGAAACAGAACAAAAGTGTCAAGGGACAAGTTGCCCGAATGGAAATACTACAAAAATAAATTTGAAAATGTCCCGTGGATGCACTCACCCCAGCCGCCAAAGTAAAAGAAAACAGGTGCCTGGAGGGCAAAGACAACAACAGGACAAAAACACTCACTGTAAACACACCCACCACAGCCGCAGAACTAAAAGAAAACAAGAAGTGTCTAAGGGACGAAGACGAGAAATGGACAAACACACCCACCGCAACAGCAAAACTAACAGAAAACAACAAGTGTCCTCTGGGCAAAGACAACAAATGGACAAAAACACTCACCGAAACCGCAAAACTAAAAGAAAACAACAACTGTCCTATGGGCAAAGACAACAAATAGACAAACACACCCACCCCAACTGCAAAACTGAAAGAAAACAAGTGGCCTATGGGCAAAGACAACAAATGGCCAAACACACACTCACCTAAACCGCGCAACAAAAAGAAAACAAGAGTCCTATGGGCAAAGACAACAGATGGACAAGCACACTTACCCCCCAACCGCAAATGGTCCAGCGACGAAGTGGAGAATAATTAGGCTTGCCAGTCTTTGCCCGGGTGTCACCCTTTTTATATACACTGTCGCGTTCGACCACCCACAAGATGACCGGCAGACCACATTTAGAATTTTCTCTCGCTGTAAAGATTGACCTGAATATTGGTTACAATGCTACCGTTGTGTGGTAATAGGGTCCAAGCGCTTATTAGACACACGGTGCTTCGGTCCTTCTCTCACACGACGCCAGATATCTCCCACAGATCTATTGTCCGAACATTTGCCGATGTCTCACACGTTGGGACCACCTGACCGGACCTAGCTTCATAATTATTATAAGAGGGATTAGTTTGCATTGACCATTGACTATGGCCAGAAGTC